>PVKP010004072.1:0-101501 GCA_004027715.1 Plecturocebus donacophilus
GGATCTGGCCGAGCAGCTTGCCCACCTCCTCCTGGTGGTGGCGCCACAAGTAGCCGCACTCCTCCTGCAGCGCCTGCGCCGCCTTCTGCACTTCCTCGCGCGCTGCCTCGGCTTCCTGCGCAAAGCGCACAAGCGCGCCGGCCGTCGCATGGGCCTCCTCGTTCTGCCAGGCCTTGAAGTCGAGGCGCTGGCACACGTGCGCGATGTCCTCGAGCAGGTGCTCCTGCTCTAGGGCAGCTGACCGCGCGCCGCGCGCAGGCACAGCACCGCGCCCGCCGCGCATCTCGCGGACCTCGAGCTCCTACAGTTCGACCATTGTGGCGCCGCCTGCCTGCTGCCGCCACAGCGCTGCCGCGTCGCCCTCCAGGCTGCGGTTGTGCACCTCCAGCTGCCGCACCTTGTCGATGTGGCCCGTGAAGCGGTCTTTCAGCTCCTGCAGCTGCTCCTTCTCACTGCGCGCAGCTGCTGCTGCCACCAAGCAACCCTCCAGCCCGGTTGCTCAGCGTGTCCAGCTAGTCGGTGTTCGAGGCGAGGCGGACCCGGAGCTCCCAGATGTCCACGGAGCTCCCAGACGTCTGCGTTCACGAGTGGAAACCGCTGGAGGGGCCAGTGGCTGAGCACATCCCGCCTGCGCCGCCCGTTGGGGCCTGCGTGCAGTGGAGGCTGCCGCCGCCGAGCAGTGGCGCGAACTGGACTCCCAGCAACGCATCCGCGCCACCGAAGCTCATCATGGCCAGAGCAGGTGCGTGGGGCGCAGGGAGTCTGGGAGCTATGGATGCAGAGGCGCAGAGAATCCCTCAGTCAGTCAGTCTTAGAAGCACAAGAAATCCAAACACATTAGCAAGTGTTTGTAGCTAATAACTTCCATTACCTTCTCATCTCCCTCATCCATCCTCCAGTTGACAGTTGAGAATGTTAGACAGGGAGAACTCTTTTGCTTAGACAACGATCTTACCCAAAAGGCTGAGAATCGATACACCTTTTGCTTAGAAAGTGGGAAATACAAGGAAGGAAAATATGAATGCAATAAGGAAACTTGCTATTGAGATCAGAACTTATGTAGTGACTAAATTTTTATAATTGAATTATATTACAAATTTACGTAAATTTAGCACAAATGATGAGATATGATTGGCAAATTGCAGATTTCCCCACAGCTATCAAGCCATATGTTCCTAGTACATGATGTTGATATCATTTATTAATAAAAACAAAAATATTTTATGTTTATGCATAATTCTTATTTGATTCATATGCTATAGTCATGTTCTTCAACAGTGTTTCTAAAAGTCATTATTGTCTAGGAGTTACTTCATACTGATTAGAAAAAATCCCTGCTCTGAGGGCCACAATTCTGTTGTGATTTTTTTGAGTTTGATTGTTTGTTGTTTATTTTACAGCTTTCTGCATGATTCTAATATGTAGACAATGTTGAGAACCACTGCTTTAATACATGGCTTCTCATAGTTTTATGGGCATATGAATTACCTACCTGTCTTGGTGAAATTATAGATTCTGTTTCAGTAGGTCTAGGTGAGGCCTCAAGTTGGGTATTTCTGTCAAGCTTTCCAATCATGCTGATGTTGCTATTTCACATCGACAAATTTAAATTTTAAATAGAGAATTGGAATTTATCTATTTTGAAAAATTTTAAATTCACTTTTGAAATACCTGTATTGTGTTTGTTCTGTGTGTGTGTGTGTGTGTGTGTGTGTGTGTGTGTGAGAGAGAGAGAGAGAGAGAGAGAGCGAGCGAGCATGCATGTACTGAAAACTTAAAGAACTATCATTTTGAAATATTGGCTTTCCAATTTGTTTTCAGATATAATCAAGTTATTTCATAATTCATTACACATCTCCATTTTTTTCTCATTTGTAATTTTTCCATATAGCATATTTTTATACTTTTTTTTATTAGATTAACTAATGACATATCTAAGTTATATTTTTAAAAAATTTATTGTAGTTCTTTGTAAAATATAAAATTTACTGTTTTATTGTTTACATAACTGAATTTCCTTTTTGTTTTTCAGTTCATTATTTTTTCTGTTTCTTTTCAATTAAGTTTAATCTTTTCTGTAATTTTAAAAAATGCATACATAGTTCATTAATTTTTATTTTCAGACTAAATCTGTGACCTTAATGATCTTCAGCTATTTAACCAAGACTGTAAATTTAGGTAAATTAGCAATTATTTATTGCAGTTATTTTCCATTTTTTGCAATTTGTATTTTAATTTATCTCTTAATTTAATAGCTGTTTTATACTATATTTTGTATGGTAGGCTTTTTGGTGTCAGTTTTTTTTTTAAACCGGTAAGCTTTCTTTTTTTCATTTTGATTAGAGAATGTGATTTTACTTTTGATTAATTTGGACATTTTCTGTTTGTACTAATAGGTATTTTTATAATATTTTAATTCAGTGTTTAAAATAATATTAGAGTATTTTCAAATCATGTAAGTCTACACTCATCTACTAGATCAAAGTTATTATGTTGTTTGAGTACTCAACACATGGTAAAATTTTTTGGATAATTTATCTTTTATCTCTCTTGTATTTTACTGCATTTCTTCTTTTCTTACACTGTTTGAATTTCATATATTTTAAGTTGAACATATATTTATGATTGTCATACTTTACTACCCCTTTTTTCCTATATATATTGCTTTTTCCTTGAATTCAAACTCTACTTTTTCTTCCCATGCAATTTTCATATATTTGGCTCATAATTTCAATTATTTTGAGCCACTTTGTGTTATATGAACCTCTAGTTTACAAATGCTATTATTCTATTTCTAGAAGTTGTAACAGATACATTTATCTTGTCCATTTATTCATATATAAGTGACATATGCTCTCAAAATCACAGTTGTATGTTTTATTTCTGCTTTAATGATTTTTCACTTTTTCTTTGCTATATGATTGTTTTTTAAAAAAAATTGTTAGCTGTCTTTATGGTAACATTATTGTAAGACTGGAAGTTTTATTAACTGTTTTCATATAGAAATTGCTATATTTTTTAGTTTTTATCTGCTGTCTTTTAATTATTTTTTAAAATGAGGAAACCTTTGTCCAAATACTTATTCATACTTTTCCTTCTTACAACTTTAATTCTGTATTATTTTATAATACATTTTAAAGGGTCATGCTATCTTTTTCTGTTTAAAAACAAAAAGCACAATTTCCACAGTCATCTAGACTTAGATATACACTTAAAAGAATATGATTGATTCCAGCACCTCTTTCTTTTCTTAGCTTCTCCATTTTTGAGTTCCATATTATATGTTATTTGTTGGCTGGCTAAACTTACCATGAAGACTTTTTTTTTCTTTTCACAAACACCTCAAAATAAATGTTCTCTAACCTTTGACTTCTTTCATGTTTAAGAATGTTTGTGTGTTGCTTTTACACTTGAATCATTCCTTAGTTGATTCACAAATCAAATGACAGTTTCCTTTCTTAAGCATCAGATATTACTATGAGAAACCGAGACGCCAGTCTGAGTTTTCCATTTTTAGTTTACTTGATATTTACTTTATTTTTGTTTTAGAATTTTATATTCAATGGCTCTTATATTTTAACATGGTAGAATTGTTTAAACATAAATTGCTAAACTCCACACTCAGAAGAAATCTTTGATGCATCCTGAAAATTTGCCATTCTGACAAGTTCCCTAGTGATGCTGACACTACTGGTTTGGAGATTACACTTAGGGAAATACTGCTGTAAATTATTTCCCTTTTTATTGTGGGAATTCAGTGACACTATTATGACACATCTCAGTGTGATATATTTACTCACATTGTGTCATTTTCAACTGAATATTCTGATCCTTCTTTCAGGGCAGGTTTTCTGCTATTATCACATGAAATATTATATTCTACTCAACTATTTTCTTTGGCCTCTTCAGGGTTATCAGTTAATTGTAATATATTTTCCTATATTATTCTCCGGGAGTGATCCCCTTTTTATTTAGTAAAAGTATTTTTTTTTCATTTTGATCAGATTAATGTGATTTCACTTTTGATAAATTTGGACATTTTCTATATGCCCTAATATATATGTAATTTTTTCTTTGATTCATACAGTTTATGTTCTTGTGAAATCTAACACAAATATCTAGAAAGGAGTAAAACTTACTTTGATAGTATAATAAATAATTAATTATAAAATGAAACCTTACTTAAGCACCATCAAAGTAAAGGTATAAAATCTTGGAAATATCCTAGAAGCCTCTCAGAGTCTCATTGAGATCATATCTCCTTCCCTCTACTCTGAGCTGACTTGTATGTTATTTACTTCCTTGTTTCTCTTTCTAGTTATTCAACCTAAAAATGCATTCCTCAAGCAACACACACATGCACATACACAAAAATAATTTTTACTAGTGTCTACTATGTTTCTGTCCTTTGGGTTTATAATTTATTTTCTTTACTAAATGCCTCAGTATATATTATAGGGTAGATGAAATTGGTTGCTGTATCAAATGCTATGCTTACTATCCTAGGAACAGTTATTATGCTAGAATTGGTACTGAAACTTAATCTTAGATGTCTACTGTTCCTAGATACTTGAATCCTCTTCAGTGTTTGGGATAAAGCTACTATGAGAGAAATAGGTCAATGATGATTGCTTATGAAATCTTTTGACCATTATGGTCTTATAATTTCAAATTCAAATGATCTAACATTATTTTATATACCCCAAAACATTTTATAATTTTTCTTAATTAATGAGATTTGTATGTCCCCCAAACATTGTAACAATCTAATGATTCTGGCTAAATTGCCCAACACCAAATAGCATCTCATCTCAGATCTTGCTTCACAGAATGGTCAATCTAGATGATTGCAAGCAGTGTCCTGTGTCATGAGCCTAAAGATCCTTTAAAGGTAGCATGTTTTTATACAGGGTCAAAAAACTGTGGAGCTGGAGAGTCCAGAGAATGTGAAATGAAGTGGGTCTAGGATAGAGACACATTGCAGTCTAAATAATAAGTAAGAACATGTGTTAGTGGCACATTCGAGCAGGAGGCAAGGAAAAGGTCTAAGATGCTGGTGGTGGACCAAATCCAGTGCCTAGGTTACAAAATATGTCTGCCACATGTTTTCACAGTCATATCTGGCCCATTTAAAATAAAAAGGAATTGGTAAAACAGACTTAAATTGTACAATTAAATGTTTATAAGATTTATTGTCTATTTTATTTCATTTCTGCATTTCACTCTTTCATGTATTTATTAAACATATTTGCAAGTGCCTCAACTTAGGACACCAACATAGTACACAATACCTGCTTTTATAAACTAACCTAAAATAAATAAATAGATCAGAATATGATAAACATATTACTGAAGTTGTATGTTGTTAAGCGAATAAAAAAAGGAACCTATGATCTAGTCACATCCAATGGTAGACATATGGGGAGATGTTTCTGCAGGAAATGCTGCTTATGTGACTCTTGTAGAATAAGTAAAATTTACCAAAGATAGATACTAGGAAGGATCAGAGGTTATGTCAGAAATTGAAATATTCTGGGAAAAAAATAAAAATATGTGAAAAGACAAGACACCTGAATGAACATAATATAGTAAAGGAATTTTAAGTAGCATAAAGTGAAAGTGTCTTTTAAAGCATTTTAAGATTTTATTTACTTATATTAAAATAGATCGTTTAAGATATATAACCAATATGAACATGCAAAAGAAGGAGAAGGTAATAATGAAATGCAGAGGAAGGAATAGTATGAACATAAATTGAGAAAATATAGTAGCAATATTTTCTGATCAATGGGATGAGAAACAGTGAGGGAAAGAGAATAATATACTCTAGAGAAAGGGAATCTGTAGGATGATTCCCAGATTTCAAGTATGAATGGCTAGACAGTAGATACAGAAAATAGAACAGAAGGTAATATAGTTGGGTACCATATTTTCTATTCTCACACTGCTCTAAAGATACTACCCAAGACTGGGTTATTTATGAATATGAGAGGTCTAATTGACTCAAAGATCTGTGTGGCTGGGGAATCCTTAGAAAATTTACAATCCTGGTGAAAGGTGAAGGGGAAGCAGGCACCTTCTTTACAAGGCTGCGAGAGAGAGAGATCGAGAGAGAGAGAGAGAGAGAGGAGAAAGAGGCAGTACATGAAAAGTTTTAACTGTCAAACATTTTTAATACCATTAGCTCTTATGAGAGCTCACTATCATAGGAACAGCATAGGGTAAACTACCCCCATGATCCAATCACCGCCCATCAGGTCCCTCACCTGGCATGTGGGCACGTGGGGATTACAATTTGAGATGAAATTTGGGTGAGAACACAGAATCAAACCATATCAGGTACTAAAAGGAATTTGTGAGTTGAATGTTAATGTAGAATTACAGATATATATATATATATATATATATATATATATATATATATATATACACACACACACACACATACACATACACACTTATGTATATGACTACAGATATATATGTATATGTGTGTCATATATATACATGTTTGAGTCATATATATATGACATCTAACTGAAAATTTCCTGACGTAAGTGCTCAAGAGAACAATGTTGTATCATTTAGCATGTTGTAATACTTGAAAATGATGATACAAATTTGAAGATTTATAGGAAGGGAAAGTATGTGGATCTAAGAGAACATCTCTAAAGATGAAAACTGAAAAGGCAAAAATATGGGAATTCCAGAAAAAAAAATACATCTGAAAAGAAAGAGAAGTGAAAGTGAAGGGGTTGGAGGAAAAGTAAACTTTTTCTCTTAGAACCCAAGAGAAGCAAGTTTCAAATTGTAGAAAGTGCAGAATCATCGCATAGAAAGAAATATAAAGTAAGTTAACATTTAGCATGTGTTTCTCAGATTTTTTCTCACTTCCTTCATTAGTAATCTTGAGGAATATAGTGTTTATGGCAGGTCATTATCAGAAATGAAGACATAAATTGTGAATAAAAAATTAGAAAGTGCAAAGTACAACTGTAATCCACTTTTTCTACTAATTTGGCTTGGAAATTAAAGAGAGGCAGGAAAGCAGACATTTTAAATATATAAAGAAAATTCTGTTTTCAAAAATGAAGATAAGTAAATTTGTCACCCAATGTCTACTGAAATGCTGATTGAGGATAAAAATGATATAAAACAACCTAAGCTGATATTTAATGCAGTTTATAAATCAATCAAGTCTGTTAGTGAACTTAAAAAATACACAAAAGTTTATGTTGGTAGGATGAAGCCAGGTAATGAAAAGTCAATAAGAAATCAGACCTGACCACATTTTTTCAGTCTTTGAAAAGTATAAGGAATGATTTCACTCATCTCTATGAAGAGAGAAGGGTGTATTTTCTCTTTTGGTAAATGTTCAAAAGAGATAACAATCATCTTCAAAATCTTATTCCAGTATTTTAAATATCATTTCCTAACAATTTACATGTATTCAGTCTAATTGCATTAATAGCAAAATTAAATATCAGATGTTCAACAGCTATATTCTAATAGCTTTTGGTTTGTCCAATAGCCAGTTATAAATTACATCAAATTTTCTTACCATATGGAAGTTATCTTATATTTTGTTTTAGCAGATTAGAACCAAAAAAGGAAAAAATAACAATTTAATCATCATCTCTAAGTTTCACATAGGAGACGTTTTATGTATCAGAAGATAAATTCTGTGCTTTAATTTCAATTTTTGTTTTCTTGGAAGGATACAAATGTTTTAAAAATTTTAAATATAAACTAAAATACTTGTAAGTTAAAATTATGATGTGCTTTGTTTTAATTTTATCAATAAATTATTTTGTACATAAAAAATCTACTGATAATTCAATAGGAAACATATAATTAACTGAAGTCTAAAAACTTTTTAATATTAAGGATAAGGAGGATATTGGATATTTAGACATTTTAGTAACTGTTATGTAAATAGTTTCTGAAAAATAAAAGTCATATAGTCAGCCTTCAGATTACTTTATTTTTCTGACTTGACTGGTTTGATTTTACCATGATCCCTACATACTGGTGTCCACATTAGTTTAAATATTGTTTGCTGAATAATTTGTGAATATCCTTTGTCAAAGATAATTTTTCAACAAAGAACACAGACATATCTGTAAATTTTTCATATGTCATTGGTATAGCAATTTTAAAATAATGCATTTTGAAAATAATCTTTTTGCCATTTTATACCTGGTTACAAAATGTGCTTACATTGATTCTCCGGCCTTGAAAGTCAAATATCTTTGTATATGTCTTCACACATATTACTGGTGGTTTTTAAAGTCTTAACGGTCATTACATCCACCCCAACTTCTTTGAAGTTAAATTCATATTTGTTTTTTAGTCTCAGTGCCATTTCTGCTTGGCATTACTTAGTGTTTATATTTGTGTACTGCAGTGATGACACAGTTCCATCCTTAAAAGTTTCTGTTTTTATCTTTGCTCTGGGAAAATACCATTCTTGCTCCTTTTTCTCTTATGGCCATGATTCTAACCCAGGAAATTAGTTGGTTAAATATAAAATCACACCCTAATTTGTAATGTTGCACAGGGAGTTTTATTTTTTGCATGTGATTTTTTAACCTCTTGTTCTTTGTTTTCAAGAAAATTTGCATTAAAACTCTGCCTTTCATTCTAAAATGCCCATCTGTTCCTACTGTTTATTTCTAGACTTAAATAGTGAGTGACATCATTATAATTTCTATGGCAACCAACTGCATTGACATTAAAAGATGATACAGCCTTCAGATAGTACAAAAACAGCAGAAGCTTGTGTACTGTTAAAACAATGTCTTCTGTTCATGCAAATGTCTTTAATACAAATGGAAGGATTTGTTGTAACTCTTTGAAGATATACGCATTCTGAGGTTCCAAAATGCTTATAAGTCTAAGAAAATCTTGTATGTACTAAATGTTCTTAACTTTTGTACTTTGATATTTTCCCAAATTCTATATGACTACTCCATTTTTCTAATATTGTAGTTAGAAAATATGAGGGTATAAAATGGTGTTTTAAAATGACATTTTATAATTGTAATATAGAAATTATTTGATTTACTCAAATATCCTCTATGTGAGAAATCTAAGATCATATAGAAGTAGATCCTAATAATTGTGTCAGATATAGGATTGTGTTAGAAAGAAGTATCAGAAACTTGACCAGGCCTGGTGGCTCATGCCTGTAATCCCAGCACTGTGGGAGTCCAGGGCAGGCACATCACAAGGTCAGGAGTTCAAGAACAGCCTGGCCAACATGGTGAAACCCAGTCTCTACTAAAGATACAAAGAATTGGCCAGGCATGGTGGTGTGTACATGTACTTCCAGCTTCTGGGAAGTCTGAGGCAGGAGAATCACTTCAACCTGGGAGGCGGAGGTAGCAGTGAGCTGAGATTGCGCCATTGCACCCCAGCCTGGGTGGCAGGGCAAGACTCTGTCTCAAAAAAAAAAAAGAAAACAAAGAAAAATAAAGGAAGTATCAGAAACTCAATGGAATAAAAAATAAGATGAAACAGAGAGAGGACAAATGGAGTGAAAGATAATCTGAGATATTCTCAGGCAGGTCTATGGTGAGGTTAGGTTATAGTCAAGGACATTATGTGTGATTGTGTGTGTGTTTGTGTGTGTGTGGTGTCTGTAAGACAGAGATACTACATTGTGCAAAAATAATTGAAAATGTAAGTAAGAACATTGGAATGTTTAAATGGAAGCTATGATGCACTACACAGATCCCCTACCCAGGCACCCATTCCACAGCTACTGAGAGTGTTGGTAGATGACCACTCTCTAATGAGTAAGTTTCCAGGAATTGCCTTGGACAAAAATAGTTGTCACATCTAATATCAACTTGAACTCCACACCCAGCTTGCATTCTGTGCCAGTTCCATGCGAAAATACGGAGACCTAGCTATCTTTGGGTATGCTGAAATGAAAAAAGAGACTGTTTTTCAAAGGAACTGTAGAACTACCCAATATGTATCAACAGGAATCCAGAGAATATACATGTGACTGGATTCTGAGGACCTGCATCATGACAGAGTAGAATATAAAGTTATATAAGGAGGAGTTTATACATATAAGCTTACTCTCTTATGATACAGGTTTAACACTCTGGCAAGTAACAGCCTATCATTCTCATCAGTCTTCAGTGCCAGCATAATGGCTAACAGCTGCAGGAATGGAATAATCAAGGTAGCAGAGATGTAGACTACACATGAAACCTACTGTTTGGGCCTCACTCACCTCTGGTTATCCAACTTGTCAGCAACAGAGACCAACACTTCTCCCAAGGAACTCAACCAGCCGATTTGACCTCTTAAACCCTGGTATCTTAACTGGAATGTCTCATCTTTTAAGACTGTTGCACTGGGGATTAAGATTAAACATTCGAGTTTTGGGGGATGCATTAAGACCATAGTACCAGTGGATTTCACTGCCATCTAACAACTTTCTTTGTTGTCAGTTGGATCTCTTGGCCTGATGAGATGTTTCATGAGATAACTTGTCTGGAAATCAATCACTCCACAAGCACTATGATAGTGCTGCAGGCTGATGGCCTGAGAGCAGGCAAAGTAACTCATGCCAGAAATATATGTGCATTCCAATTAAAATTAGGGCATGAGTGTTCCACCCTAATGGATGGGATTTTTGCTTTATAAAAGGGCTGAAGGAAACCAGGTAGGCCTCTTTTGTCTTTCTGTCTCTTCTGCCATGAAAAGCCACAGCATTCAAGGTGCCATCTTGAAAGCAGACTGGGTCCACACTAGATGTCAAGCAAGTAAGCACAAATTTAGCTAACTCCAAGAGATGGTATTATAGAGGGGGATTCTTATATAGAATGCAGGTTTTAATTACAAGACCTCTAAATGATCTTCAAATTCTGAATTAACATGGTGGGTTATGTGTGTGTGTGTGCATATGTGTGTGTGTGTATACACACACACATATATATCTCTATGTATATCAGCATAACGTGAATTTATCTCTTTTTCTCTGTGTGTTAAAGTAAAAATGACATCTTCCTACAGGCCAAGAATATTCCCTCTTTTCCCAACATTGAGTTTAATTCTACACAAATAAGGTTATAGAGTGGTGAAGCTAGATTAAATACATGTATATACAATTAAAGCCATCACCTTCATCTAAGACTTACTACTCTCTAGAGCTGTGTGAATACATTTCTGTACTTTATAAATTACCCAGTCTCAGTCATTTTGTTAGAGAAGCATGAAGTAAGAAAATTGGCTATATCAAACATTTGCCATCCAGAAGCTGCTGGCTTAATAGAGCAGAATCATGGCTTCTGAAAATGAGAAAGGGCTGCCATTATCCAGAATTTATTTCCCATCCTCAGTCAGTTATCTGATGCTATGCATCCAATAGGTTAAAAACTTATGTCTAGGAACTCAGTGGTAAAAGTAGGAGTGCCCATGTTAGCTACCTGCGTAAGGATTACACAGTTAGCTACCTGCGTAAGGATTTTCTACTTCTCATGTCAACTCTGTGGGTTAGAGATTCTTCTTGTTAAGGAGGAATGAGTTCAACAGAGGCTATAACAATAATCCTAACAACATCAGGTTATGGCTGCTTTTTGATCAGTGTAGGCTCCTTGTGCCAAAAAACCATGTGGCAAGAAAATAAGTTATTTTTCTATCTAGGGTTGTTGACCACAGTTATCAACAGGGTATTAGGCTGCTGTTAAAATTTGGAGATGTCGAGGGAAACATGTGGCTCTTCATATTACCATTTACAGCATCTTTTGATATGTCTTGCTGCAAATTTTACATTAAATTGGCTACTGTGGTTGCTATGAACTGAGTGGGACATGGTATTTGGAGACATAGGTAATGAAAAATGTTCTTGATCATGCCTCTACAGAGCTGCTAACCTGGGTTAAGCAAAATCTTTAGTGATAAGTAGTTGAAAGAGTCCATAAATGACAGATGAGGCTTATGGTTCAGTGTCAGTGATGAGGCAGAGAGGTAAAATATTTAGTTTATCCAACTCTGCTGCATGATAGTTTTTTTAGGGAAAAAGATCAATTCAAATTTTGTAGGACTTTTTGAAAATTTTGTTCTTAAAAGATAATGGATATGTGTTGGGCAAGGGTTGGGCTGAGTGGAATCTTTAGTAGCTCACCCAGATTCACACTTTCGGATTAAAGCATTCATTCCCCCACACTGACAGCTCAGTTAACTTGTCCTCCCAGAAATACTACCTCCATAGAGCTCATAAGACCTCCCCAGAGACACCCTAATTCTAATGACTGCTTTATACCATGGTATAAGGAATGAGGTCACTTTTCTGCAGGCAGGATAACTCTAAAGGACCATCCTAGCTTCAGAGCTCTTCATCACATTGGCCAAGGCCTTTGTGCAATTTCATTCCAGTTTAATTGCTTTCTCTGGGTAATCGTTCTTCCTTAATTCCCTTATAGAAGTTGATTTCAAGGGCACTCTCCTATTATATTGAATAAACCTCCTACATGAGAATCTAGCAACCCAATCTAAGAAAAATGTCTATAAAGTTAAAGTTATTAGAGGAGTATGTCTTGATGTAGTGTTTTCTTTTATTGGAATCAAGTAAGCACAAATTTAGCTAACTCCAAGAGATGTATTGTAGAGGGGGATTCTTATATTGAATGCAGGTTTTAATTACAAGACCTCTAAATGAACTTCAAATTCTGAATTAACATTGTGGGTTTTGTGTGTGTGTGTGTGTGTGTGTGTGTGTGTGTGTGTGTGTGTGTGTGTGTTTGTGTATTGGCATAACATGAATTTATCTCTTTTTCTATGTGTGTTAAAGTGAAAATGGCATCTTCTTACAGGCCAAGAATATTCCCTCTTTTCCCAACATTGAGTTTCAGTCTACACAAATAAGGTTATAGAGTGATGAAGCTGGATTAAATACATGAATATACAATTAAAGAAAGAGAAATTAAAATTAAAAATAAATTTATATCTTAGCATCCTGAAAGGTAAAATTTTGAAAAATAACCAAATGCATTTTTAGAATAACTGATTATCATTTTAGATGGATATTTGCACTTTCTTTTCCTCTTCTCTCATATTAGTTCTACTATCAGCACTTTTCTTTCCTAGAAGAGTCAAGCTTCTATAAATGTGGTTAACTGCATGACTAAGAAAATAAATTAAACTTTGAAGATGGTAATTTAAATTTCAGTTGACTTAATAGGGAAACTAATGAAAGGAAGTGAATCAGGACTTCACAACCATGTTGCCTGTCTGCTGACTCTGCTTTACTTGTCCTTTTCAACTAGATTTTTTTTCACATTGAGATAGACTTTCGATAGGAGATATAATACATCCTTACTTATTGCAGTTCATTTTGCTTTCCTAGCATGTATAAAATATTTGTTCTGTAAAAATAATTACACTATAGTTAGAATCACTCACTAAAAATAAAGCATATGTATTTCTGATTTTCTTAAATACATCCATTAAAAGTTATTATGTTGTGTTAAAACAAAATTAGTTATATCTTTTTGTTATTCTTTTAATTTTTGTGTTACTTTTAAACCGTTTACCACAAATTAAATATACACATACATTATATATAACTATATATCACATTTATATGTGTAATTATGATATAGTGCTGAAAAAAAAAAGGAAATCTCATGTTTTTCTCTTAAAATAACATTTTCTACCAATTTTGGAAAAAAATTTTAATTGAGAAGCTATCCATGCCAACATGTTTTTTGCACATATAGCTATTTTTTTTTGTTTTTCATGGAATTTCACATAGTGAGAATGAATAAATATATAAGAAGAAAATGCAATAATATTGGAGATAGTATGGATTAAATATTTGTATATTTCTATAGATTTTTTCCTATGAAGAATAAATTTAATTTATATGGCAAAAGCAAAACATGAAAATCGACTGGTTTTGTTATGAACTCCTATGTTTCCATTATGGTTATACAAGCGAAGGAATGAAATTACCTTGCAAGAATGCCAGGGGGAAAGATGGAAGAGTAAAGAGAACCAGGAACCTGTACTTGTTTCCCATCTAAATAACAATTGCACTGACACAATTTTTCTGTTGTAACTATTTTGGAATGCTGGAATCTATTGAAGGCTTGACACCTTCATGGGAAAACTTAGATAATAAATTGCAGTTACTTTGGGTCAAATGTAGCTCCTAGCACAATAGCTGCTACCAATCCCCACAACCAGTGCTATGGCAGGCAGCTGTTTCCTGCATTCCAGGAGCACTTTGCATACAACTTACAGGAAGCAAAGTAGGAAAAAAACAAAACAAAACAAAACAAAACAAACAAAAAACCTTCATTTCAAAGAGTAGGGAATCTGTCTTCTGATGCTGATTGCTGCTACTGATTATAGAGGTGCCAAAAAAAGAGGCAGGACACTATTAATTTTTACCCTCCCTGCTTTGTTTTGAGTTCCACCCTCTGTAGTCTATTTAATTTATAGGAGATATAAAGACCTGTTGACCCTTTTCCCAGCCTTTATTTCTCTCTCTCTCTCTCTCTCTCTCTCTCTCTATCTCTGTCTCTGTCTCTTTTCTTCTAGGAGCCAAACATTAAAGACTAGAACATTCGAATGCAACTGTATATGGAGACAACATTAGAAAGTAACTATGCACACCTAGGATATGCTGCAGGCTCAGATGAAATCTAAAGACCTTACCTTTACACCTCAGACTGATTCATGGCACACCAACAGCCTATAAACATCAAGAAAACAAAAACTATAGACAAAACCAGTAACACAATCAATAAATCCTGGGGAAGAAGAATCTGATTGCAGAGTGACTATGTTGTTAGATTTAGATGTTCACTTTTCAACAAAAACCATGAGGTGTACAAATGTAAAATTACCTCCCTTTCAAGAGGAAAAATAACAGAAACTGTCCCTAAAAATGTTCTGATAGCTGAACTACTAGATAAAAACTTTGACACAAATGTCTTGAATATGCTCAAAGACCTAAGGAATGATGTAGTAAAGAAAATGGTGTATAATCAAAATGGAAATTTCAATAAAGGGAGGAAACTTAAGAAAAAAACCAAGAACCACGAAAAATTCTGGAGCTGAAAAAAATATAACTACTAGAAAACAAAATTACTAGAGTGATTCAAAAGTATATTTGAGCATGCAGGAGAATCAGTAAACTTGAAGATAAGAATGGAAAATGTTGAATATGAGATCAGAAGGAAAAAAGACTAAAGAAAAGCAAAAAGTATTAGATACCTGTCAGACACTATCAAGGAAACCATGATATGCCTTGTGGAAGTCCCAGGAAAATAAAAGAGGAGGAAAAGGAAAGAAAAAATACTTGAAGAAATGATGGCTGAAAACTTTCCAAATTTGATGATATATATGAGTATAAACATCCAAGATACTGAAGTAACCAAATAAGAAGACCTCAAAAATGAGACCCTCATTGATATTTAAGTGTTCAAAAGACAATACAGAAAGAGAATCTTGAAAGCAGCAAGAGTAAAGTGACTTGTTACATACCAAAGTTTCTCAATTAGATTATCAGCAGATTTCTCATTAGCAACTTTGGAGGTGAGAGGGCAGTTGGTCAAGATATTCAAATTGCTAAAAGAAAAAAAGGTGCAGTCAACCAAGAATCTATGTCTGGCAGAACTATTCTTAAAAAGTGAGGGAGAAATGAAGATATTTCTAGATAAACAAAAGCTGAGAGACTTTATTATCACTAGACCTGGGCTGCAAGATATTCTCAAGGGAGTCCTGCAAAATGAAATAAAATGACACTGGATGATAACTCAAAGCTATATGAAGAGATAAAGATCTCAACAAAAGTAAACACATTGGTCATTTTAAAAACTAATATTATTGTTACAACCATTTAGAATTCCAGTCTTCGTTTTCTACATTATTTAGTATGCTAATATGTTTTAAAAAATAACTATTAGTCTGAGTTCGTATTATTGTAATTTTGGCTTGTAATGCCACATACTGTTTTCTATGTAGTTCAGGAGACTAATGCATTTAAAAGTAGTGAAAGTTTATGCTTTTAAAAACACAGTGTGTAAAGATGTAATGTTGAGGCATGAACAACTAAAATAAATGGGACAGAGTGGTAAATAAACACAGATTTTCTGTTATTGAAGTGAAACTTATATAAATTCAAATTAGAATATTACTACTTTAGGATACTATACGTAATCTCCATAGTAGCCACAAATAAAATGGCTATAGAATATACACAAAAATAGATCAGAAAAAATTAAACATTTTCTCTCCTCAAAAAAGAAAAGCTCTAAACACAAATGAAAAAAAAATGCAGGAAATGAGGGGCAAAGGAATCTATGAGGTGTATAGAAACAGAAAGTAACAAAAATAAATCTCTTCTTCCTAGTAATTAAACAAATTAAAGTCTCCACTCACAAGAGAGAGGTTGGCAGAATTGATACAAAAACATATTACAACTTTATGCCATTTATAGGAGACCTACTATAGATCCTAAGACAGAAAAAGATTAAAAGTAAAAAGATGGAAAAAATAGTTTATGCAAATAGTAACCCAAGAGATCACATGGCTACACTAATATCACGAAAGTAGGCTTTAAATTTTAAAAGTTTACAAGAGACAAATAAGATTAAATGTTAATAAAATATACAATACAGAAAGAAGCTATAGCAATTATAAACATTTTGTACCTAATAAAGGACCATCAACAACTGACAGGATTGAGAGGAGAAATAGATAGTTCTATAGTGTACGTTTTGTTAATACATAATAGATGTTGAAATACAAAATTAATATTGGATTAACATTGATATAGCAATAGTAAGAAACAAGTTTAGTGAAATATTAGTTTTATACTCTACAGATTTTTACTTTTGTTTCCCAGTTTTGTTTTCATTTTTTCTTTTGCCTTCATTCAACCCAAGTTGATATTTGGATTGTTTGCTTTTGCAGAGAGATGTGGCAATATATAGAGCTATATGCCCTTATTTTGTATAGGCCATTATCTTTCAAGGAGAATACTACTGGCCATAAATAAATGAGCAGAAAAGATAGAGTTTGAGAAATTTAGGACTTTCTGTTTTTACGCTAAGTGAAGGGAGACATAGTCATAATGATAAAGCAGTGATGTAGTCTAGAAAGGAGTTTATTTTCCTTATTCCCAGGTAGAGCCACAAAGAAGCCGCAAGAAAAGCAAAATGGAAAAGTTATAGAGCAAGAATAGATAAAGGGGTTCTATAGATATTATGCTACCATAGCAGATTATAGGAAGAATCCAGTGATTCACAAGTCCCATGAAAGCCTTTGAATTAGAAGTAAAATCCAACAAACATGACAAGGCTTAGAGAATAGAATAGGATAGAATGTTGTCTCGTGATGAACTAAGTCTCATACAAAATGTCAGTCAGCTTTGGAATCACGTGTGAATTAATTGCTGAAACCAGATAAATACAATTAATAAGTTATGAGAGAGTAGTGGAAATCAGTAACTAACACTTGAAATGCTCCTAGAGTTCAAACAAATATAATAATTGTGCAATGAGAAAAATCTTCAAACTGACATACTGATTTTTAATTTCTACTATCCTGGAGGTCTATAAGCTCAAAATAGACAAACTATAATATGCGGAAATGTGCTGACTGTATACTAGAGTTTTGAACTAATCTCATTCCTTTTAACAATAACAAGAAAGTGAAAACAAGAATAACACTCTAGGCCTCTAAAACATCCATGTTTTATTTGTAATTTACTTACAGATAAAGGTTTAAAGGTGTCCGAAGTCCAAAGTTAAAATTGTCCAAGTAAAAATGTCCAGTTTTGTGTGCTATGCAAGTCAAAGAAATATGACTTATACCTACAGATCTATTACTCTGTATCTCAATTGATGGAAATCTCAACATTAAAAAAAAAATAACCACAGTCTATGCCAGAGGTCAGTTAAATAGCATAAACAAAAGAGAAAATATGTTAAGCTTTGTGTGAAATACACAACTTTGTATGCTTTTGCAGCAACTCCACTCTCGTTACCTTATGAAAACAGCCAAGATAATTTTCTGAAATGAGTAAATGAATGTGGCTGTGTTCCAATAAATTGTCTCTACAGAAATAAACAGTGGGCTGAATTTGGCCCATAGGTCATAGATTCCCTACTCCAAGTGTACAGTACTATTAAATTCTGTTAGGTTAAAAGTAAGTTCAAATCATGGATGTGAGTATATTTTTAAACTTTGGGATGATATTTGTATTTAGTTAAACAATTTGAAATATACTTTACTGTCGTGTGTTTATTCATAAGAGTGATTTGGCTATTTCTATTGACTCAAATAATTCCAAATAATCTCCAAAATTTAGATGAAATTTTTTTAAAATTGAGAATCTGGAATCAATGTTGAGTGCACGTGTTTTGAATCAAAGTGGAGATTGACAGACTACTGCTATAAATTGGCAGTCAGAGAAAAAGTAACAAAAAAGAAAATATGTCACATTGGGGTGTCTTTTGAAATATATTGAAACTTGTGGCATGTTTTTATCATTTTAACCATACAAATGTGTACTTTTCCATTAATTGCAAGGCATATATTTTATTTCTCTGAAATGCTGAATATAGCCCAAATTTCCATGCATGTCACAATTAAGAATGTAGCATATAGAATATATTTCCTTTGAGAAGTTAGCAGCATTCCTAATGAGGTGTTGATGAGCTGTCAATATCTAATATTATACATACTAAAGGGCTAGAGTAGTCACTGAGGAATTCTAGAAGGAGAAATGGGTTATATCCCAAAAACACAGTCAAATGAATTATTCCAAAATTTATAATTACTCAAGTTATACTGCCTTTGTGTATCATTTCTAAATTAGCAGTAGTTGTCGAAAATCAATTTATGATCCTAAGCATTTTCCATTTTCCTTTGCACAGTGTTACTATTTCTAACATGATTTATCATTTAAATAATTATTAAATATTATTTATTAAGAAATTACTCTTTGCCAGAAACTGTGTTCTTGAAAGTTGTAATCTATTGGGGAATACTCTGAGATGTGTAATTATTTGAGTAATAATGAGTGATTGATAGTATAACACCTAGGGGAGTAAACCTCCCTGACTTAAAAAGTTTTACTTTGAGCATCTATAGAAAACTGCCTGAAACAAGTCAAGTGAAATTTATTTTTCTAATTCAGACTTGCAAATAAAATGCAAATTTGAGAACAAAAGAAATGAAATACTCCACACTTTAAAGTAAACTTTGTGGCCAAGCAATTCCCCAACATGTAGGCTGAATTCTACCATTTCTGACTAAACCTCCTCCTAATGTTCACTTTTTTATAAAGTATTAACAATACTGTCTCTCTCACATTATTTGTATATATATGAATATAAATAAATATATGTAATCTCTATACATAATATAAATAAATATATATTTATATCTCTATCGAAAGTTTTTACAAATAAAAGTATATATCTAAAGAGACAAAGTTGCATATATATATGAGAGAGCGTATTATTAATCCTTTACAAAACAGTGACTATAGGAGGCTTAGTCATATATATATCTATATGTATGTGTGTGTGTATCTATATATATGTATAACTTTATATATAGAGAGAGTAGAATTAATATATTATTAAAATACATTAACAACATATTTTTATGTTAATGTTTCTGTTCATGTATGATATATTAATAATATAGGATTCCTCTTCTATATAAAGGAGAGAAGGGAAAAACAGTAGGCAAGTCTTTTTGAGGGAGATGGTAATTCTTGAAGAAGAGCTATTTATCCCACTCACTGCCCCAGACAACTACCAAAATTTTGGCTGACTGAACTCCTCTTCTAATCCTCTTCTAATCTAGTCAGAATTGTAGAGTAATAGGCAAAAGAGAGATTTTAGAGTTCTCTAGCAAGTGAGCCTTACTGTACTTCTACATTGTTCGCCTGAATGTATAGGTAGATTTTCCTGAACTGTAAGTTAAGAAGTCACTTTAGATTAACTTATTATATATAAAAATTATCTATTATATATATATTATTATACATAATAATATATATCATATCTATATTTCTATATCTATATCTATCTATCTGTCATGTATAATTGTGAGCCATTTGGTTAGAAACAAAACCAAACAAAAGAAAGTGGACATCTATCTCACAATAGACAATCACATAAGACACATGCCGTTTCTCTCTCCCTCTTTCCTGCAGCATACTTCAAAGAAGCTGTCTGAGAGTAAAGGGAGAAAGATAAGAGTTGTGTGAGGGCACGTCCTCCCATATACACACTCTACTCTACTTGAGCCACAGCTATAGCATGCCCTGAAATGATAGAAAGAGAACTTCAATTAATATAAAATCATTAAAAAATTAGAGGACAAGAGATGCTGGAGGGGATATGGAGAAATAGGAATGCTTTTACACTGTTGGTGGGAGTATAAATTAGTTCAACCATTGTGGAAGACAGTGTGGTGATTCCTCAAGTATCTAGAACTAGAAATAACATTTGACCCAGCAATCCCATTACTAGGTATATACCCAAAGGATTACATCATTCTGTTATGGAGACACATGCACATGTATGTTTATTGTGGCACTGTTCACAATAGCAAAGACTTGGAACCAACCCAAATGACCATCAGTGATAGACTGGATAAAGAAACTGTGGTACATATATGCCATGGAATACTATGCAGCCATAAAAATGGGTGTGTTAATGTCCTTTGAGGGACATGGATGAAGCTGGAAACCATCATTCTCAGTTTTGTAACCAAGCGAGTTGTAAGGAAAGCAACAAACTGAGATTGAATCAGGAGTCCTTTATTGCCAGCGACAGAGAGATGGCTATTGCTCGAAATTGGTTTTTAAGTGAGAATAACTTTGAAGACATTTAAAAGAAATCCGTAAGTCTGATTCTAAGATTCTGTATTTTCCACCAAGTCTTATTGATTATCCTGAAATACTACACTACTGTGATATTATATACTTTTGTATAGTTTGTTGTGGAATTATTGCTTTCTCCCTAGTGAATTAAATGGATATATAAGGGAATAAAGCAGTATTAGTCAGATTTCACAGTAACAATGATACTTTTGTAAAAAAATATTATTGCTAGTGTGTTGGTTAGACAGGCTTATAAAATGTGGCTAAAGCTGTCTTTAGTAGTAATATTTCAACATTACCTACAAATGCAATATAAATTTTGATTGTGTGTTCTTGAGATTAAATTACCTATTTATGATCATTATATTATTCAAGGAAGCTAAATAATAAATGCCAAAATAACTATTTAAGAGGATTATTCAATATCCAAAATTCTAGATGTAAATGATGTTTTACTACATCCTAGTGATATATAGAACACAATTAAGCTGAGACATTTGTTGCTCTCACTCCAAACACATGGAAAGTTCTGAGGAAACAAAACATTGTAAATGCATACTTTAGCTCTACAGCAACAAAGGGAATTTCCACCACGTAGAAATGAAGAAGGGAAGGATGCCATAATAGAGCTAAAAATTGAAGCCACAAATCTTTTGGCAATATTGATATAGGGTGGTTTCCTTTGTTGATTAGTTTTGGCTAATAGACATACTAGTATTCTGAGTCCATGTGGGGTAAAGAGTGCTGCTGGCAAGAAATTGGAACTCAGGCTATGTTAAATGTTGTCATGGGTCTATATGCGCATTAACTGTGTTATCTAAGTAACCTAAGATGAGAAGGCTACACCAGTAGATAACTCAGAGGACAAAGATAATCACATAGAAAGAAAATTAGCTGAAAAATATTTTACAGCACAAATTACAAAGCACAAAAGAAAACAAACTTTATGAGACAGTATTCACAGATGAAACAAACATGAGGTTCAACATCCAAGGAACAGATACTATATTAACATGATAGATACATTAAAATATGGGCACTAATGTGTTTAAGAAGACAAATTATAAAATAGAATTGATACAGAAAAATGATGTATTTTGGAAAAGCAAATAAATTTGAAAATGAACAAAATAGTAATTTTTAAAAAATAACAAATATTAAATTTTCATGCAATAAACTGTATATAGAGCAGAAAAGGAGAAACCAGCCAAAAGTGGCACAAAAGCAAACTTGTAACCATCAACAAGTTATTTAATGTATTTTCTTTTAGATTTGATTATGATTTTAGGAGTAAAATGTAAATGACATAGGGCCTGGCACATATTAGGTATGCATTAATGATAATATTATTATGTGTTATTATTATCAAAATGTGTTGTAAAAGATAAAAAGATGGTAATGGGGAATAGAATGAGAAAATTCTACATTGATCTATAATTAATTCCATTAAAATACAATAAAAATGAGTGCCAGACTATATTTGAAGTGATTATGGATAATTATTTTTCATAACGGATGATATGAATTCTAAGATTGAAGAAGCACTAAAATAGAGGCATTACAGTGATACTGCGGAATATCTAGATAAAGGTGGAAAAGAAAGCTCAAAGTTACAAAGATACTAAATACAAAGGAAATGCAATTAGAATTCACATCAGCATTAGAATCCCAAAGGACAGTGGCATATTTTAATTGTTTAAAGAAAATATAGCTAAATTATATTAAAATCCTTAATTGTGCTCTAAATTTTATCTATTTTCTAGGATATATAGAAGTGTGTGTTTGATGGTCAATCAGGTAGGTCCAATTCTCTGTGAAAAATTTCAGACTTGGATTAGCTATTTTATAATCTGTGTTTCATAATTCCATTATCTAATGTGACTGTTGCTCTCTCTCTTTTGTTTTTAGTTTCTGTGGATTCCTACTTATTTTTCTTACCTCTTTAGATGACTGCTTATCTTTTATTTAGAGTTAGACATTGTATTTGAAAAATTATAAATAGCTAAAAAAAAAAAAATCCCTAGGATTTTATCATCTTTCACAGATGCTTTTCATTTTCTCCTGCTTGGGTACTTAGTTGCACAGCAATTCTGGATCATCTTGATAGGATCACTATGTGTCCTGTTTGCCTGGGGTAAGCCTGATTTCTTAAAATTTTACTGGCATCCCATTTGGTTTAGCCTTTTTATAAATTTTTATTTTTAATTGATAATTATGAACAGTTGTTGAATTAAAAGAAGCCAGGATAGACTGGGGAAACCTCTCTTTTTACTGAGGCCCTAGAATAATATACAGGTTTTAAAAACAGAAGTTAAGCAGATATTTTGAAGAGCACAGTTAGGATGACATACACACATTCGTAAACTGTTCGAGACACAGAAGGAAACTTAGGGACTATCTAGTAAAGTGCTAAATGTGTCTACACTTTGCAACAGCAATGTTAGCTACAAATCAGATGAATGTTTGATCTCATGAATTGCTGATTTCTGAATTGCCGAAGTAGGATACACTGCATTAATAGGAGTCAGGCAAATGTGGGGATACTGATAAGAAAGGATTGGGTCTGTGATGATAGGAAGGGTATTTGATATTGAAAATGGAACTATGTGCAATAAATAAGAGGGAATGAAGATGAATTGAGCCTCCCTGACAGCTGGACCTGTTGTTTCTTCCTTTCACATTGAGGAGGTTGTTGCTTTCCTTGAACATCCCACCTGAGGAAGTTACCTGACAAGGTGAAGCCAGTTCAACTCAGGCCTTACCCATTACTGATATTATTTTCTCAAATTTCAAATTAGAGTCAAATTGCAGCACATTTAGGACAAATCAACTCTCTTACCTCAGCTTTATATCAGCTCTCCATCTCTGTGCTATGATTTAGGCTTCAGATTTCTGACCAGATGTGTTACTGGTCCATTAGAGTGAAAGCTTTAGGCCAACAGGTCCCAAAGTACAGGAAGTAATACAGTCTACAAGCTTAAATCACAAATAATCTAGATGGCAGGTGTGTGCCAAAGCATGGAACAAAAACCTCATAAAAAGTACAATGGCTTGCTTCCTCAGTGAAATTTCTGAGGGCCTAGTGGTCTGCACAGATATCTCTTCTGCAGTATTAAAACACACACACACACATGCATACACACGAACAACTGTGTTTTACTTAGTGTCACTTTATATGTGGATTATTGTGATGTATTTAATTGGTTCTTGAGAGGTTGCTAGTAGGGATCTAAAGATTCTCTAGGTGTTGCGATGACAACTTGTGTTAAGACCTAGACAAACAATTCACATTGGTATGCCTTATAAGGCCTGTAGGATGAGACAGTATAAAATCATAATAAAGGCTTTGTAGCATTTTCGGGAAGAAAAACATGCATTTTTCAGCAAACAATTGTTCTTAACTGCATACTTGGTACATGTGAAAAAATACTGATTAAATTTTATTAATAAAATTGCAAACTTACTAACTATATAAAATATAACAATTACATATGCACATATCATATGTAATCACAAAAGATGACAGTTGTGGATTTTCATGGAAAGATGTCATATAATAATATCATATATAGTATGATGTCAGTTTTATATAGTACATGGCACATATTAGGTATTCAACAATATTTACTTATTGATGAGTAAACACAGTAAAACCTTTTTTGTATTAAAAAATCAAAAGACTTGTTTTTTGAATATAGGTTTCCCTTGCTATGACACCCTAGTTTTCTTTTACAGAGAACAAGTTTTTGGTCTCCGTGTGTGTGTGTGTGTGATTTTTTTTTAACATGAGAGCATATTTCCTCTCTGTCTGCCTCACATCATATTTGCTCTTTCCACCCACTGCAATCTGGTTTTCACTTCTATATTCTACTAAAATATTCTAAGATATAAAATGATCTTTTAATGGCTATATCCAGGGATCTCCTAGCAGTCTCATTGTAATTGCTGCCTGTCCATTTCACTCTGGGCATCACCCTCTGCTCTTTTCTGTAGTTGCTCAGATAGCAACGAATGCTGTTTGCTTTCTCATCTCCATGATACTCGCTGCTCCATCGTTTCTGTTTGCTCTTCCACCTCTGCCTGTTCTTTTAATATTAGTGACTTTCAAAGGGCAATACAGTTGGGCATGGTGGCTCATGCATGTAATCCTAGCAATTTGGGAGGCCAAGGTGGGAGGGTTGCTTGAGCCCAGGACTTCAAGACCAGCCTGGGCAACATAATGAGACCCCATTTCTACAAGAAATTAAAAATTAGGGTCTGGTGCAGTGGCTCACACCCATAATCCCAGCACTTTGAGAGGCTGAAGTGGGCAGATCACCTGAGCTCAGAAGTTAAAGACCAGCCCGGGCAGCATGGTGAAACCCCATGTCTACTAAAAATACAAAAGATTAGCTGATCGTGATGGTGTGAGCCTGTACTCCCAGCTACTCAGAAGGCTGAGGCAGGAGAATGGCTTGAATCTGAGAGGCGGAGTTTGCAGTGAGCCCAGATCATGCCACTACACTCCAGCCTATGCAACAAAGTGAGACTCTGTCTCAAAAAAAAAAAAAAAAAATTAGCTGGGCATGGTGGCACACACTTACATTACCAGCTACTTGGCAAGCTGAGGTGGGAGGATCACTTGAGTCTGGGAGGTGAAGACTGCAGTGAGCTATGATTGTGCTACTGCACTTCAGCCCAGGTATCACAGTGAGATCATGTCTCAGAAAAATAAAATAAAAGGGTAACACAAAGGATCCTTGTGGTCATAGAAATGTTCTGTTTGTTTTTTTAAAAATGTTTATTTGTATTTGTATAAATTTATGGGGTACAAGTGTTTTGTTTTTTTTTCACTGATAGACTGCAGAGTGGTGATGTTTTGTGTTTTTACTGTATCAATGTCAATATCCTGGTTGTAATATTCTACTGTGGTACTATTGTATTATAATGTTGAAAGATGTTACCACTTGGGGAAACTAGGTAAGGAGTACTTAGGATCTCTCCTTATTATTTTTTCCAATGGTATGTGAATCTACAACATTCCCAAAATAAACATTTAATTTCAAAAAAAGTCAAAAGTCCCAAACTGAGACATTTTCAAAATTAGACCACAGACTATATAGGAGGTCTCTTAGTAGTTAAAAGAAATCACTGAGATCTGTATACCTGTAGTGGCTCTCAAACTCTCTTAACTCCCACACCCTTGCTCCACCAAATGGGAACAAAAACATTAGGTTAGAAACATTAGAAACCAGGAAATATTCACAGTAGTAAAAATGGACAGGCAACAAAAAAGAATGAAAGAGACAAAGAGGGTGTGAAAATAACAATAAGCTATTAACCCTGAGAAACACCAAATCTTCTCTGAAGCAGTCCCTCTGGGAGAATGGTCACTTATTCTGGCAGGTGCAATTGCTAAGAACAGTTCTGAAAGCTCTTCCAAATGAACCTTGGAGTCCATGTTGTATAAAAAGCTACACTTTGCAAACCTTCTGAAATCTGAAGTGAATTTTATTTATCTGAAGCCTCTAAAAACAATCAGAGGCATTATGGTCTACTGTAATGAGCACAGACTTTGGGGTCTTTGAGAACGAGGTTTAAGTGCAATCTCTGCTACTTAGCGACTGCAGGACCCCAGGCATATAACTTAATCTTTATCAATGTCAGTGCTGTAATCTGTAGAGTAGAGCTAATTATGCCTATCTCTTAGGATTTGTGTAAGATTAAGTGTGATAATGGATATGAAGACATCTAGTTCTAAGCCTGGCCCAGAGTGAAGTTTTAATAAAAGCTTTCTTTTAAAGATGGTTGAAGAACACAAGTTGATTTTCTTTTAAGACACCTAAATGAAATCTGAAGGTTATCCAAATAAGAGTTCAAAAATGTGCAGAGTTGCATCAGTAAACTACTTTAGAATACACTGATAGTCTCCTAAGCTGTGTGTGTTGCCCTTTTATAGCCACATCCGCTTCCCTTCTTCAATCCCCCTTTATAACCCCTGGCAACCACTGATCTCTTCTCTGCTTCTATAATTTTGTCACTTTGAAATGTTGTGTACATGGAATTATACAATATGTAATACTTTGAGATTGGCTTTTTTTCACTCAACATAATTCTCTGGTGGTTGATCTAGGTCATTTTAGAGACAATAGTTGATTTCTTTTTATTGCCACTGAGTAGGATTCAACGTATGGAAATTACCACAGTCTGTTGAACCATTCACTCGTTAAAAGGCATCAGTCTTACTCTGACAGCAAAACCAGACCAAGACAGTACCAACCAAATCAAACAAAAACCAGTTATTTTTAGCTTTGGACTAATATAAATAAAACTGCTATAAACATTATTACTAACTAAACTCCACGATTTATTCAAATTTTACTATTTTGCTCCAATGTCCTTTTTCTGTTTGAGGATCCCGTCCAGGATACCATATTACTTTTACTTGTCATGTTTTCTTAGCTTTTTCTGGCCTCCGAGTGACAGTTTCTCAAACTTTCCTTATTTTTGATGACCTGGACCGTTTTTGAGAAAAAATATATATTAGTGACTCTCCATTTTTAAAATCTGTTTTTCTTTCTCCGGGGTTTTTTACTCCTATAGGTACCATTTTATATACTGGGTAATGCTGAAAATACATTTCTATTGAGCTCTCTTTTGAAAGATTTTCAGATTTAATTCATTCACTTCGTTATTATTTTTTCCCTCTTCTCAATCTTCCTCCTACTTCTGGATTTCCAATCTTAGTTAATGACATCTTCCTGCCCTGTCATGCAAATCAGAAACAAAAGAGTACTCTCCCTCTCATCCTCAAATAACACACAAAGCATTTTCATTTCACTTCATTAACTTTTCTCACATTCATCTCATCCTCCCCATTCTCATTGCTTCTCCCTTACATTTTAACCCCATCATTCTTTCTCTAGATTACTGCAGTGACTTCTTAGATGTAAGAGTTACCTTCTAATTTACTTCTTTTGAATTCATATTACCAACTGCTAGTTGAGTAACATTGCAAATACTACTCTGAATTTGAGATTTTTTTACTTTAATCTGAGAATGTTTCCTGTTACCAATTCTTTAAAAAAGGCTTAACTTTTTCTCCAGAACTCACAAGCATCTGTGACTTTCTTTTCAGTCTTAATTTCATAATGCTATTTTCCAAACGAGTTGTCTTCATTATAAAGGTTTATTTTTCACACCATCTTGACTCTGTAGTTTCGCTTTTATGAATAAAAGACCATTGTAACCTAGTCTCCTCTTTCTTTATTTTTTCATTTTGTGACAATTTTCCTATGACACAGAGAACTACCTTTATTATATTGTGTTATATGTTCTTATTTATGTTGTTTGGGGTTGAGTATTTCCTCATAATATTTAAAAGGCATCTTAATTTCAGGAACTTCACAAGTAAAGCGTGAAGAATAAATCCTATGCAGAATAAATTTTTAGGCACTAGTTTCGTCTATAATATCTAGTTTGTTTGATCCCCAGAGGAGAACATATTCTTTGTGTCTCTTTGCCTGTTTCCTTTCATAAGCTCAATCCTGGATTTAGTTTTAAATTAGTACTTCCCTTACATCAGAAATTTTAGACTCCTGTAACCAGGTGATTAGCACAGCCAAGAAATGGTAAGATAAAATATTTTCCTCTTCATTTTCAGATACATATACCTTCACAGACAGCCAATAGAAAAATTCTTTTGGCTTAGAATTCATTGTAAGCCTGGAAGGAGAAACTAATGTCATGTTGTCCTCGGTGAATATAAAACAAAACAAACTATAATATGCAGAAGACATGGGTCATGTTAAAGCATGCCATGAGGGCTATTGTTTCCTTATTCTTCAGTGTTTCATTTTTGAACCCAAACAGCGCCTTTCTACTCATTCTTTCTAAATATACAACCTGGAAAGTATTTTTTTAATACTACAGTTTATAGAAACATAGTAAGATTTCTTTTTTGATGAAGTAAATTTATTTATTTTACAATGTTTTCTGACTGACAAGTCATAATTATATACATGTATGGGGTACAATGTGATGTTTATACACACACACACACACACACAAAATGTAGAATAATTAAATCAAGCTAATTAACATATCCACCACTTTGCTTCACTATTATTTTTAAGGTGAAACATTCAAAGTTTCCTAAGTTATTTTGGAATATATAATATATTACTATTGAAAATAGACACCCAGTTGTGCAAGAGATCTAAAAATCTATTTCTCCTGTCTATCTGAAGTTTTGTACCCTCTGATTATCTTTTCATTCCCTTCCTTCTTGCCTTCCTACTCATCTACATATCTCTTGATAGGCACTTAGATTGTTTCCATATCTTGGCTCATGTGAATAATGCTACAATGAACATGAAGCGAAGATATCCCTCTGACATATATTGATTTCAGTTCCTTTAGGCACATAATCAGAAGAGGGATTACTGGATTGTATGGAAGTTCTATTTTTAGTTTTTTTAGTAACTTTCATGCCATTTTCTGTAAGGGCTATAGTAATTTATATTCCCACCACAATGTGTAAGAATTCCTCCTTCACATCCTATCATTTGTTATCTTTCATCTTTTTGAAAAAAAAAAAAACACTTCTAACAGGTGCGAGGTAATATCCCATTGTGATTTTAATTTTTATTTTCCTGATAATTGGAGATACTGAGCATTTTTTAAATGCACCTATTGGCCATTCATATGTCTTCTTTTGAGAAATGTCTGTTCAGCTCCTTTGGCTATTTTTTGATCAGCTTACAAAATGCTTAAGAGTTAACAAGTTTCTTATATATTTGGGGTATTAGCCCATGATCAGATCAAATATCTTCTGATATTCAGTGAGTAGTTTCTTCACTTTGTTAACTGTCTCCTTTGCTGTGCAGAAACTTTTTAGTTTGAAGTCATCTAATTCGTCTACTTTTTTCTTTTGTTGACCGTGAATTCAAGTTTATATAAAAAAAAATCATTGTCCAGACCATTATCACAGATATTTTCCCCTAGGTTTTTTCCAGAAGTTTTACAATGTCAAATGTTTTAAAAGGTTTAGATTCATATTTAAGTCTTTAATCCACTTTGAGTTGATTTTTTAAATATGGTATAAGGGTCGAATTTCATTCTTCTTCATGTGGATAGCATTTTCCCATCACTATTAAAGAGGCTGTTTTTTTTTTAAATCTCTTTGTTTTTGATACTTTTGTTAAAAATCAATTGACTTTTTTTTCTATGCTTTCAATTCTGTTCTGTTGGTCACTGTGTCTGTTTTTATACCAGTGCCATGCTGTTTTTGTTAAAATAGCTTTCTAATAAATTTTGAAGTCAAGTAATACAATGTCTTTAGCTTTGTGGTTTTTGTTCAAGATTACTTTAGCTATTTGACATATTTTCTGGTTCTACACAAATCTAAGAACTTTTTTCCATTTCTGAAAAAAATGACTAGAATTTTGTTTGAGATTACATTGAATCTGTAGATTATCTTGGGTATTATGGACATTTTAACAATATTAGTTCTAATTATGTTTTCAATCCCATTACTTGGTATTGATCTGTTCAGGTTTTGGATTTTTTTCCTGGTTCAATTTTGGTAAGCTGTATGTATCTAGAAATTTGCCTATTTCCTTCTAGATTTTCTAATTTATTAGCATATCATTGCCTATAGTAGCCCCTAATGATTGTTGAAAATTTATTATTTATTTTTTAATTTGTGAATTTATTTCTCTTTTATCCTTTGTCTGTTTAAGGACTTGCCAGTTTTGTTTAACTTTTCAAGCAATGTTTTTTTTTGTTTCATTGATCTTTTGTGTTTTCTTGTAATTTCAGTTTTATTTATTTCTGCTGTCATCTTTATTATTTTTTCTTCTAATTCTGAGCTTGATTGGTTCTTGCTTCTTTAGTTCTTTAAGATGCATCATTAGACTGCTATTTTGAAGTTTTTCCTCTTTTTTTGATGTAGGCACTTATAACTATAAATTGCTCTGAGTATTGCTTTCGCTGTATTTCATAGGCTTTGTTATGTTGTGCTTCCATTATCATTTATTTCAAAACCTTTTTCGATTTTCTTCTTAATTTCTTCCTTGATCCACTGGCCATTTGGGTGCATATTGTTTAATTCAGGGTATTGTTATATTTTCCAAACTTTCTCTTATTAATTTCTAGTTTTATTCCATTATGGTCAGAGAAGTAGTAGTATTAATTAATTAATATTAATATTACTTTATTTTTGAATGTTTTGAGAACTTTTTGTGTTACCTAACATACAGGCTACCTTGCAAATGATATATGTGCTGAAGAAAAGTATGTAGTCTGCAGCTATTGCATGAAATGTTCTGTAAATATCCATTAAATCTATTTGGTCTCTTGTGCAGATTAAATCTGATATTTCTTGGTTGATTTTACTGTCTAAAAGATCTGTCTAATGAAGAATATGTGGTGTTGAGAATACGGGGTGTTAAAGTACTCAGCTCTTATTGTATTGGGGTCTACCTCTGTCTTTAGATCTAATAACATTTGCTTTATGTATCTGGATGCTTCAGTGTGGAGTGCATATATGTTTAAAATTGTCATATCCTCTTACTGAATCAACCCTTTTATCATTATATAGTGACCTTCTTTGTCTCTTCTAATTTTTGTCTTGAAATCTATTTTGTCTGATATAAATATAGTGACTTCTGCTCTTTTTTGCTTTCTATTGACATGGAATATCTTTTTTCATCCCTTCATTTTCAGTCTGTTTGTATCTTTACAGGTGAAGTGTATTTCCTTTAGGCAACAAACAGATCAATGAGTCCTGTTTTTCATCGATTCAGCCAGTCTGTGTCTTTTGACTGGAGAGTTTAGGTCATTTGCATTGGATGTTATTACTGATAAAGACTTACACCTGAAAATTTGTTATTTGATTTCTGATTATTTTATGGTCTTCTCTTCCTTCTTTTAGTCCTGTCTTCCTCTAGTGAAGATAATTTTCTCTGGTGATGTTATTAGTTTCTTTCTTTTATTTTTTGTATATCTATTTTTTTTTCTGGTTTCAGATTACCAGGAGGCTTGCAAATACTGTATTATCATGCATTATTTTAACTTGGTAACAATGTAACACTATTTGCTTAAACAAACAAACTAGCAAAAGGAAAACTAATAAACTCTCCTTAACTTTATCCTCCTGCTTTAAACATTTTTGTTTTTGTTTATATCTTATTGTATTGACTGTCTTGAAAAGTTTTAGTTATTATTTTATATTGGTTTATCATTTTGTCTTTCTACTGAGGATAGAATAGTTTAAACACTACAGTCACAGTGTTACAATATTCTGTGTTTTACTGTGTAATTACTATTACCAGTAAGTTTTATATCTTCAAGTATTTATTTATCGCTTATTTATGTCCTTTGCTTTCTAAATGAAAGCGTTTCCTGCACAACAGGTTTGGTATTGATGAAATACACCAAATTTTGCTAGTCTGGGAAAATCTTTATTTCTTCTTTATGTTTGAAGAATATTTTTGCCAAGTATGTTATTCTAGGGTATAAGTTATTTTCACTCAGCACTTTAAATATGTCATACTACTCTTTCCTGGCCTGTAAGATTTCCAAAGAAAAGTCTGCTGACATATGTATTGGAGTTCCATGATATGTTATTTGTTTCTTTTATTTTTCTGCTTTTAGGATTCTTTTTTATCTTTGACCTTTGAGAGTTTGAGTATTAAATGCCTTGAGGTAGTCTTCTTTGGGTTAAATCTGCTTGGGTTCTAAAAACCTTCTTGTACTTTGGATATTGGTGTCCTCCTCTAGGTTTGGGGAGTTCTCTTTTATTTTCCTTTGAATAAACTTTCTACCCTTGTCTTTTTCTCTACCTTCACTTTAAGGCCAATAACTCTCAGATTATTACTTTTCTCGTTCATTTCTAGATCCTGTAGGCATGCTTCATTATATGTTATTCTTTTTTTCTTTTGTCTTCTCTTACCATGTATTGTCAAATAGCTTGTCCTTAAACTCACTAATTCTTTGTTCTGCTTGATCCATTCTGCTATATAAAGAACTCTGATGTATTCTTCAGTAGGCCAGTTGCCTTTTCACCTCCAGAATTTCTACTTAATTCCTTTTAATTATTCAATTTCATATTACATTTATCTGTTATATCTGAATTTCTTTTCTGTTTTATCTTGAACTTTTTAAAGTTTCTTCAACACATCTATTTTAAATTTTCTGTCTGAAAGATCATATATCTCTATTTTTCCAGAATTGGTTCCTGGTGCTTTATTTATTTCATTTGGTGAGGTCATATTTTCCTGGATGGTGTTGATATTAGTAGATATTCTTTGTTCTCTTGGCATTGAAATGTTAGGTATTTATTGAAGTCTTCACTGTCTGGGCTTATTTGTAGTTGTCCTTTGGAAGGCTTTCCAGATATTTGATAAGACCTGAGTGTTGTGGTCTAAGCTATTTCTGCTTTGGGGATACTCCAAGTCTAGCAATGCTATGGTGTTTGCAGATTTATAAAGGTTCTGCCTGATGATCTTAGCCAACATCCAGGAGAATTTTTTGGATTTCCATGCAGAGACTCTTGTTTTCTTCCATTATTTTCTCTCAAACATTCAGAGTCTCTCTCTCTCTCTGTCTCTCTCTCTCTCTCTCTCTCTCTCTCTCTCTCTCTCTCTCTCTCTGTTTTGAGTCATCTAAAGCTGAGGATGGAGTGATGTAAGCACCCTTGTGGTTACTACCACTATAACTTTGCTGGGTCAAACCTGAAGCCAGCAGAGGACTGGATCTCCTCCAAGATCTGCTGTAACGACTCCATGGCAACTGCCTATGTTCACTTAAGGCCCCGAGGCTCCACAAGAAACAGGTGCAAAGCCACCCAGGCTTGTGTCCTTACTTTCAATGTGATAGAGTCTATCAGGCCTGGGTGGGTTCTGAAGCGCTTTCTGGGAGTCTGGGACTACACTAAAAAAAACTTTAGAAGTCGACTGGCTATTCCATTATGTTGTGGCTGAGCTGGCACTCAGACCACAAGACACAGTTCTTATCACTCTTCCCTTCCTTTCTAAGGCGGAGCAAACTCACCAGCAGCCACTGTCACCCCTGGCCACAAGGAGTACTGTCAGACTACCACAGATATTTCCTTAAGGCCCAAGGTATTCTAAATCAGCCTGTAGTGAATGCAGCTTATCCTGGGACTTACCCTTCAGGTCAGTGGGCTCCCCTCTGGCCTAGGGCAGGTTGAGAAGTGTCATCCAATAGTTAAGTCCTAGAATCAGGGACCCCAAGAGGCCACTTTGTGCTTTACCCTCCGTTGGTGGTATTGGTGCCTAAGGTACAAGCGAAAGTCCCCTTTACTTTTTTCTTTTTCTGAAGCAGGAGTTTTGCCCTGTAGCCACCACAGCTGGTAATATGCTAAGTCTCACCAGAAGCCAGGAAGTCTCAATGACTCATTAAGGCCCTTGATGTAGTACCTGATTATTGTTGCTGGTTATTCAGGGCTGAAGGGCTCCTTAGTTTGCAGGTGCTTAGTACTGACAGGACTAGGTTCTTTTATTCAAGCAGTTTGTTCCCTTTTTGGCCCTGGGTGTGTCTAGAAATGTCACCTGGGATCTAGGCCCTGAAATGGGGTCCTTATGAGTCTGACCAGTACCCTATCTTTCCAAGATTGAGCTGGTATCGAAGATGCAAACAAAGTCCTCCCTAATATTCCCTCTTCTCTCCTCAAGCTGAGGAAAGGGATCTCTTTTGGAGCCATGAGCTGTGCAGTCTGGGGTTAGAGGAAGGGCAATGCCAGCACTCTCTTGGCTGCCCTAACTGGTGTCTCAGTAAGTCACATGTCCCGCCAGACCACTGTCTCTGGGCCTAGTTTAGTCTAAGAACTCACCTAAGAGTTGCAGCCTTTATGGCCTAGACTGCCTTTCAAGTTTACTTAGAGAGTGAGAGAACTTTGGCCCTTGGTGGCAATGAAGGAATTGGTAATTTCCTTCAGGCTAGGGGTGGTTTAAATGGTTCCTCTGTGAGTAGGTTTCAGCTAAGTTTGATATGGTTTTCCTTTATGCTCTAATAGAACAGTGCTGAATTCAATGCCTCACAATTGCTGGTTTCTTCCTCCCTCAGTACCCAGAGATGTTCTCTTCCCCACTCCACCACTGCTGGAGGATTAGAAAGGGGTGGCATAGATGATTTAGGACAGTGTTTTCCTGTTTCTTCAGTGCCTCTTTGAGTGATAAGAAATTAAAACCAGGTACTATGCGTGCTCACCTGATTTCTGGTCCCTATGAACATTTTTTTTTCTTTGTAGATAATTGTTAACTTGGTGTCCTTATGGTGGAAAGATTGGGGTAACTTTCTATTTTAAGATGATTCTCTACCTCTAGCTTGTTTATCTTTTAAAAGACCTCTGAGTTTCTTTCATTTATTGTTTTCCATTGTTTTTTAGTCTCTATTTTGTTGGTTTCTGCTCTGATCTTTGTTTTCTTCTATTAGTGTTGATCTCAATTTGCCTTTTTTTCTTTTAGTTTCTTGAGGTATAGGATTATATTAGTTATTTGTGATTTTTTTCTTTTTTAATGTATACCTGTTTTTGATATAAATTTCCTTCACAGAATTGCTTTTGCTGTATTCCACAAGTTTTGGTACATCATGTTTCTATTTTACTTTTTCTTAAGGTATTTTTCTTTCTGATTTCTTCTGTGCCCTATTGCTTGTTTAGTAGCATATTCTTTAATTTCCACACATTTATATATTTTCCAACATTTCTCCTGTTATTTTGGTAGTTTTATGCCATTGTAATCCAACAAATCTTTAGGCATTTAGGTGTTCCAATGTGGGGTGCATGTAAGGTTAGAGCTGTTATGTCTTCTTGTTGGATTAACCACTTTTTCATTATGTAGTGACCATCTTTGTCTCTCTTTATAATATTTTACTTAAAATTTATTTTGTTTCATATAAGTATAGCTATCCTTGCTAACTTTTGTTTTTCATTTGTGTGGGCTTTTCCATCCCTTCACTTTCAGTCTATGTATATCCTTGCCAGTAAAGTAAGTCTCTTATAGGTGACATATGGGTAGGCCTTAAAAAAAAAAAATCTGTCCAACCACTGTCTTTTTAATAGGGGAATTTATCCATTTACATACAAGATATAATTGGTAGGTAAAGACTTGCTACTGCCATTTTGTAATTTGTTTTCTGATTGTTTTGTAGCTCCCTTGATTCTTTCTTTCTCTCTTGATTTCTTACTTTGTGGTGTGATGGTATGGCTTGACATCTTTATTTTTATATTTTGTTTTTGGTTTGGGACTACAATAAGGCTTATGTGAAGTGTATTATCTTTATAACATGCTATATAAAGCTGATAACAATTTGCCTTTAATTGCATACAAAATTTACACTTTCACACTCTTTTCCCCATCTTTTATAATTTTGATGTCATAATTTATATTTGGCTTTGTAATCTGTGTCTCTTAACAATTTATTATAGCTACAGTTGTTTTAAATATTTTTCTATTGCTTTATATACCATCTTTATCATATAAGAGAATTTTGAGTATGATTATGTTATACTAATATCATTGAGGTTTTATTTATTTATTTATTTTGTTTTATTAGAAGCCTTTTATTTCATAATAAAGAGCTCCCCTTAGTGATTCCTGTAAATCAGGCCTGGTGATGGTGAACTCCATTAGCTTTTGTTTGTGAAAGTTTTTATTTATCCCTCCTTTCTGAAAGACAGCTGTGCTGGGAGAAGTAGTCTTGATGGACAGTTTAGTTTTCCTTTTTCACCTTCAACACTTTGAATATATCATTTTACTCTATTGGTCTGCAAGGTGTATGCTGAGAAAGCTGGTGAAAGCCATATTTGATTTTATATGAATTTAATGTGTTTGTTTCTTTCTTTGTCTACAATGTTTTAATAATTTTGTTATAATGTGTTTGATGAGTTCCTCTTTTGGTTGAATATTACTAGCAATTCTAGAGCTACTTTGACCTGGATTTTATCATCTCTCCACAGGTTTGACAATTTTCTAACCATTATTTCTTTAAATATACTTTCTAGCCTGATTTATCTCTTATATTTCATTCAAACCTGTTATGCAAAGGTTAGTTCTGCTGATGTTCCAAATTTTTTGTATGACTATTACTTTTTCTTTTTCTCCTTGATTGGATAATTTGAAACATTTTCCGGTATACTGATATTCTACTCAATTAAGTCTGCTATTGACTTTTTCAGTTGTTGTATATTTTATCTCTAGAGTTTGTATATATTTATTTATTTTTATTTTTATTTTTGACAGAATTTTGATCTGTTTCCCAGGCTGGAGTTCAGTGACACAATCACAGCTCACTACGAGCTCCAACTCCAGGACTCAAGTGATCTTCCCACCTCAGCCTCTGAGTAGCTGCGATCACAGATGTGAGTCATTGTGCCTGGCTATTTTATTTTTATTTTTATTTTTAGTAGAGGCCAGGTCTTATTGTGTTGACCAAGTTGGTCTTGAACTCCTAGGCTCAAGAAATTCTCCTGCCTCTGGCTCCAGCCCCCATGGGGTTACAGATATAAGCCACAGTGCCCAACATGTTTCTTCATCAAGCCTCTCATTTTGTTCATATATTGTTTTCCAAATTTTATTTAATTTTCTCTTCATATTTTATTATAGTCCCGTAAATTTCTTTAAGATAATTACTCTGAATACTTTGACAATCATATTATAGATAGCAATTTCTTCTGGTTTAATGACTGCAGCTTTATTAGTTTGTTTTGGTGGTATCTTATTTTCCTTATTTTTCATAATTCTTAAGTCCTTAATTTGATGCCTAAGCATTTGAGGAGATGCCAACTTATTTTGGTCTTTTCTAGTATTCTTTGGTAGTAATACATCTTTATTCATTAGTCTAGCCTGGGATTCTATATGGGCTTACAGGTAGCAATAGCAGAGATTTAGATATTGGTATGAGGTTCTTAAGGTTTTCTGGGCCATTTCCTGTGCTACAAGGTAAAATAGTATTTCTGTCTGTTCTTCCTGGATCTGGCAAGACCACTGACTGTACTCTGGACTCTACCATTAGGTGGCACTGCTGGCAGGGCTCTCCAGTCATTTCTGATTGGGCAGGGTTGAAGGTTGTTTTCCCTGGCTGAGTGATACTGTTGTTTGGAATCTGTAGTTGGGCAGGGCCATGTGATGAGCTCCAAGGCTCAGCAATGTCTCTGAGTTGCTGCTCAGCCATATGAGGTAGAATGAATGGGAGGCTATGTTGCACAGATAAATGTGGACTTGGGTTTTCTTCCAAGTCTGGGATAGGTTGAAGCTGAGCAGTGAAGTTTGGCAGAGTCACTATGCTACCACTAGAACTGGGAAGGGCCAGATGCTCCCTCTGTTACTAATTGTTGGCCTGTTGTTGCTTCCTAGTATAAAGAAAACTTAAAGTTAGCAGCAGAACATAGATGGATTAACTCTCCATTGTTAAGATTTGGCAGAGCCAGATGCTCCCTATACAAGCAATTGCTGACCTACAGTTGCCTCTCAAACTTAAAGATTTAACGAGAGCTGGGCAGTGTGGGAAAGCCAGCTGGGAATTCCAGTCTGGAAAACCAATGGATTCTATTTCCTGTAGTTTAATGCCTTGGCTAGTCTCTGGTGTGATCCATTGGCCAGAATGCAGAGCAACCACCCAGTAGCATGCATTGATTGTTGTGAACTCCACACCAGTTCTTTGTTTCTGACCCATGATGATCTAGCCCTGATGGTACTCCTGATGTTTCTAGTGAGAGGAGACCGGAGTGAGATGCCTGCAAAACAGGATCCTGGAATGGTGGAGAAGGTAAATGTTCACCTCCAACTCACTTTTTCTACTGCAGAAACTGTGAATACTGGAGGAATATCTGTGTATCACTGTGTCAGCTTGGGAGCACGTTGGAATGGTCAAAAATAACTGTTCTTACTATTTGATTACAACTTTTTTTTTTGGTTCTGTGGTCGAAATGGGTGTCTTAGCCTTATTCCTGACTTCTGGAATTTTCAGAATGGTATTTTTTGCCAGTGGATTGTTGCTAGTTGGATTTCTGTTGAGGTGGGTAGAGTGAAGCTCAAGAACTCCTATTCTACCATCATGCTGATGACATCTTCCATAACAAGATTTCTTAAAGATAGTTAAACACATTATAAAATACAATTATATATCTTATTTTATTATATGAGATATGAGGGTAAAAGGATCTGAGCACTGAGAGCTTAAAGTTGAAATGTTGAAACTGATACAAACAAAATTGTACAGAACATCAAAAATATTTGACACATTGAAAAATAAGATCAGTCTGACTCATTTCTAAACATAAGCCAAAGAAAAGCATACTGTGCCACCAGGTTAATAAACTAATATTCCCTTTTTTTGGCTCACTGAAGGTCTTCTCCTTATTAACAAATGACAGATAACACAAGTTAATTTCTTCTACTTTCTGGATAAAAGTAATTATGCTAGCTATCACACTGCATCTGCTTCCTGAGAGCACCCAGTCCAGAACACACCCTCACTCTCTTAAGCTCATCTTCAAATCTCTCAGAACATCCTGATACTCTATAGCAAGTTTTCACAAATTTTCTCATATTGAAATGTTCCAAGATTGCCCATGGAATATGGTTTTCTTGATAAATTCTTTATACTTTATTTTGTTAGAATACAGATAAGTTCCTGGTTTTATTTAGTTGACTTTATCATTCATGTATAAGCATATGTATATGTACATGTGTATGCAACTGTCCAGATTTGTCTTAAAAAGTAATTTTGTGATAAAATTTTAACTGCATATATCTGCAACAAACCTGACAGCCAATTAGAATCACATGGAGATTATAATTTTAATTTGTGCCTAGTGGGACATGATTATTGTCACTTTATGACATTTTTAGGTGATGTTAACAAACGAAAAGGGTTTAGAAACTCTGATGTAAGAGAATGGTTCTAGTTTCATTTTCAGAATTTGCATTCCAGTTTTCCATATCCCATGGAACTTATACTGAAATTCAAGGTCTCACTGTTACTCCACTAAAGACAGAAAGATTTCTGCCTCGGCTATTGCTGAAAATCTTTTAAAAGCATCTGTACATACTGAGTCTGTATCAGATGGTTTCTGGAAAAGGGTTAGCTTCCTTTCAGTGTTTTTGATTTTGGTTTTGAAACTCTGAAGGGTAACTTTAAATCGAATCGTAAAACTGACTCTTCAGCTTAATCAATCTGTCTTCATTACTGGCTGCAATAAAAATATCTGATCCCTGAGCATCCTCTGTGTTCTCCAGGCATAAGAGGAGAAATTCGACCATAATTTGTGTGAAGAATACTTCCTGAAAATATTTCTCCTTTAGCTTGGGCCCATTTAGCTTTCCTGTGTTCAGCCATTTAAACATTTCCCAGTCCCAGCAACTCAAAGGTGTTGCTGTTTAATGAGCTGGTTTTTGATGAATTTTATTCTGTGGATGTTCTTCTGTTTATACCACTACTGGATATATTACAGCAGCTTACAGACTTTTGGCTTTATGAATCAGTATAATCTCAGAGGTGAAAAAAATGGAACTTAAAACTTTTGTCTATTTAAGATGTAACTATTTTATTAAAATATACTCTATTGTCTTTTGCTCAATAGAGTATATTAGACACTACATTTCAGAGTTTCAAAAAAAGTTTGAATATTAAATATATACTCTATTGTCTTTTGTTTTTCTCTTCTTTGACATCACAATTTGTAAATATTTTACAACAAACTAATATTTACTACAGTGGAGAAATTTTATATAACATTTCACACTAAAACAACCTGTAATTTCAATAATTGATAATATGTATAGAAAATTGACTTGTGAGCTAAATTTTGATTATTCAGCTAACTGCACCAGGATAAAATTTATGTACCCACAGATAAGAGGTATAAGTCATATTGATGCATTAAATAAGCTTATTTTAAATTATATTTTATAAGTTTGTTTCTGATCCAAGATGATCTGGCCCTGATGGTACTTTTATAAATTAATACATTTCTTCCCTCTGCTATCTTTCCATAGCAGTGTCCTCAGATGCTTCAGATAGAAGTCAGTAAAGTCCATTAATTATATGGTCTTCTTAAGCAATTGATAGAATCAAAGTAAATCTTTTGAAAGTTCATTTGTTCAAAGTGAAACATCCAAAATTGTTGTAAATTTTATTGTAAATGAGGTTTAAAACTTAAGCATTGAGAAAAAAAATCACTCACTTTTGCATAGATAATGCAAATAAAAACTATACAGAAATGTGGCTATTCATCATGCAAAAGTAAAAAGCCTTGCAAGTATTGAAAAAAACAATTGTACAGAAATGCTAAAATTATCTCTATGAAAACAAAATATTACTTAAAATTCAAAAATTTGATTCAAATGAAATATAAAGTTTAATTCTTAAATTTAACATTTGCTGTTCTGAAATATTTCAACCTGTAAAAACATTTCTTTTTAAACATATACTTTTTTATGGATTAGGTAAATATTCAACAATGATGGACTAAAGTTGAAAATGCCTATAAATTTGCAAATCAAAATGGGAAAACACTCAATAACTATAAAGAAATACTTAAATTTTGACTTGTAAAAGTGTTTGATGAAGAAAGGTATTCTAAATAGGAGCAAAAAGACAGTAATATGTAAAATATTTTTGCTGAACTACTTACAGTTCAAAATAAAAAAAGCCGAGAATAACTTTCATGTAGCAGAATTTGTGAGTTTACTAAGTATTGACAACTTAAGAAAGAATAGTTTCTCAATTTAAAATCATATGAATGTTAAAAGAAATGTAAATAAATTTAAAAATTACTTAAATATTAACTTCATTATAACCACAATATGCAATTTTGAAAAAAAAATGCTGATAATTTTGGAAAAATTAAAACTCTTAAGATAATACTGAAAAAAATTCTCCACATACTAATAAGAGTCATATTTGATTGAGTATTAAAGTATGTAAATGAATATTAAGAATAATTTTATGCGGTTTAAAGTATTTAACAGATAAAATAATTTTTGAGGGCTATATTTTATAGGTACACTATAAGTAATGTACAGCAAATATGTTAGTTGATAACATGTTTTAAAAACTTTATATGAATTTGATTATTTTTATTGTCTACTTACACTGTCAAATCTGTCATTCTGTAGAAATAAGTTGTGTAATCACCAATTTTATGATTTGACATATTTTTGGAAACCTGGAAACTAGGCTTGTTTCACTGTTGGTGAAGACTGGTTTACTTCCAATTCACTGACATCCTTCAAATTAGTAATACCAAGTAGCTTACTTAGCAAGGGACTAGAATACACATTTTTTAATCTGCTCTTGGAGGAGTCATCTTGCTTTATTTTATAATGTTTTAGGTTTCAACGATCTTGGATCCTCACTGTATTTTTAGCTGCTCAGTGCTTTTTAAAATACACATTGTAAATTATTATTAGACATATTTTGAAAATTTTCTTCAGTGGAATCTTTGATTTGCAGTTCTAGTCTGCCCTTATGAGATACTTTGACATTGAATTGGAAATCAAACTTATTAAAAATGCCATATACACTATTACAACTCTTTTCTCTCTTTTGAATCATAGTTTGGTATAATTTGCAACAGGACCTAGGTCTTCTGACATTTTAGCTTCCAGTCATTACCTTTGGATATTACCATTTTTATTTTTAATTGAACATTTCTTAGAGGAACATAGCAATAAGATCTTCCTATTTACTTTTAATTCTATGTAAATTCATACATATAAATGAAAATTCTTGTAGGTTGTAGAATGACATTTTTAAAATGAAAGTATACAAGTTGTACAAAGACATACTTATATTTATAAATTTCCTACAAGTTAGCCAAATTAAACTGACATTATTTTGTGGCAAAATAATTATAACAAAGTCTGGACTGTGTGGCGACCTAAAACATTGTGAAATGTCTAATTTATCAAAATAATAAATATATAATTTATAATTTTTCCATTAATTTTAAGTATGCTGCTCTTCTTACCTATTCAGACTTGTTTTAATGAAGTAATTAATCTACAGTGGCAAAGCCCTTTCCATAACAGTTAAGTGCTAAACATTACAAAAAAAAACATTTATTTACTTACTTTTAATTTCTCAAGAGCCTAATTTAGCATTTACCAAACAAAAGTTGAGCAGTATATAACAAGCTATTCCTTAATTTCTGTGGTAAGATAAACACATGTGAAACATTTATTGCTTCAGGAAGTTAAATAGATTGGTTTAAGAATGTTTTAAACCCATCTGTATGACCACATTCAGAATTAATTTCCAAAGAGGTATGTGAATAGACATAAGTACCCAAATCTATTTACCTGCAATCTATTTTTTTCTCTTCTCTGGAATAAGAATTGCATATCTTTGCCCCTTCTTATAATATATGAAATGCAATAAACAATAAAGATATTTGGAAAGAGGCTAGAATTTGACCTTATCACAAAGAGAAACAGGTCAATTGATGCAAACCTAGGGATAGTACAGATTTGTAAATTATCATGCAAGGGCTATAAATATTCGAATGTCTTAAAGGGTTAAGTTAAAAATGAATGCATGAATATTTAGGAGGGAAATTTAGCAAAACATAGGTGGTTAAAATCGATGCATACCTTAAATTTTAGGAGATTGCAGGAGAAATTATTCAGATTGAAAGCCAAACAGAAAGAGTATCAAAAAATATATTCTCTAGGTACTGCAGACAAACCACATGTTTAATTGAAGTCTTAGAGATAAAGAAGTGAGTGCTATTGGACAACAAATTTATATTTAAAAAATGCCAAGACCTTTCTACAGTTATTGAAATACAAAACAACAGAAGAAAAACAAAATCAGACAAACCTAAAAAACATGGATACAAAGAAAATCCAACAAACCTATCAGTGTAAAACTTGAAACTGAAGAAAATGAGGAAATCTTTAAAAATATCATCTAAAAAGGCAGATTACACAGCTTAACAGTGACAAGAATGATGACCAAGCTTCATCAGAAACAATAGCTTCAAAATGACAATGGAATACCGTTTAAAGTATCAAAAGAATAAGTATTCATTAACAATGTAGGAAATAATAATAAATAAAAATCAACATATGCAAACTATTATGCAAATAGGCCTTTTAAAACAGACATCTGAGATAATTTGTCTTTAGAAGACCTGTACTACAAGATATGCCAAAAGAAGTACATAAATATAAGAAAAATAATACCAGATGGAAGTCAGAAAGGAATGAAGAACACCAGAAAGAGTAAATATGTGAGAAAATATAAAAAGTAGATTAAATTTGTCATTAAATTCTCTCTCTCTTACCCCCCACACACATAGATACAAGCTACAATGTAGATGAACCATGAAAACATTTTAAGTGAAATAAACTAGACACAAAAGTCAAATACTTTATTATTCCTTTGCATAAAATACCTAGAATAGACAAAATACAAAGTGTTGGTTATCAGGGACCGAAGAGAGTGGGAGAATGGGAACAAACTACTTCGTGAGTAAAAGATTTTACTTTGGGCCAGGCGAGGTGGTGGCTCACATCTGTAATCCCAGCACTATGGGAAGCCGGCAGGCAGATCATGAGGTCTGGAGATTGAAACCATCCTGGCTAAAATGGTGAAACCTCATCATTACTAAAAATACAAGACATTAGTTGGGAGTGTGGGTGGGCCTCTGTAATCCTAGCTACTCTGGAGGCTAAGGCAAAAGAATCGCTTAAATCCATTAGGCGGAGGTTGCAGTGAGCCGAGATTGCGCCACTGGACTCCAGCCTGGGCGACAGAGTAAGGCTCTGTCTTAAAAATATATATATATTTTACATTGGAAGGATATAACTATTTTAGAACTGATAGAGATAATTACATTTATATTGTTACGTTACATTCACATTAACATAGTGACATAGTGTAACGTAGTGTTACATTACTATTAACATAGTGAATGTAATTGATGTCACTGAATTGTACACTTAAAATGAAAATTATATGTATATATACACAAATTACTACAATAATAGAAGGAAAACACTTTAAATATAAAGAAGTATAGTTTAATATGAAAGGTTGGCAAAATGTATGCCGTGAAAACACTAAAAATGAGAAAGAAGTTATGACTATTAATGTCAAAAAATTGATTTTAAGAGAAAAATGTTAACAGACACAAAGAAAAGCATTTCATATTAATTAAAGGGTAAAGGAATCAAAGAGATAACATAATCTCAAATACAGATGCACATAATATAAGTTGTTTAAAATTTGACACAAAGATAAAATGTAAAATTGACAAATGTACAAAATATTTGGATATCTTAATACTACCATCTTACAAATTGATTGATTAGTTGCAGTAATAAAAAAAGGTGAAAACCTTATGATGGCTTTACTGCTGAGTTGTTGTTGTTGTTTTTTTTTTTGAAACAGAGTCTTGCTCTGTCACCCCGCCTGGAGTACAGTGGCTGTGGTCTTGGTTCACTGAAATCTCTGCCTCCTGGGTTCAAGCAATTCTCTTGCCTCAGCCTCTGGAGTAGCTGGGACTACAGGCGCATGCCACCACGTCTGGCTACTTTTTTGTATTTTTAGTAGAGACGGGGTTTCACCTTGTTAGCCAGGATGGTCTCGGATCTCCTGACCTCGTGATCCACCTGCCTCCCATTCCCAAAGTGCTGGGATTACGGGCATGAGCCACTGCATCCATCCCTACTGCTGAGTTTTAACAAACATTTAAAAAGCTAATCCTGCTTCTATTCAAGTAATTAAAAAAAAATTGAAGATAAGGTCATACTTCCACATTTAGTTATGGACCATCATTACCTTGATAACAAAATCAGACAAAGATACAATAAAAAAGAAAAGTACAGGTTAATATTTCTGAAGATCAAAATTTCAAAATTCTTTATAAAATGTTAACAAATTGAATTCAACAACACAGTAAAGATTCGCTATAATCAAGCATAATTCATCTAGCGATGTAAGAATGGTTCAACATATGAAAATCAATAAATATGATACATTACATTGCTAGAATTAAAAACAAAAACTATATGATCATTTGGTCAAATAGGCATTTTATAAAATTCAACATATCTTAATGATGAAAATACTATCAAAAAACTGAATATTGGAATAACATATCTTAAAATAATTAAGACCATATAATAATATTTCAAACACAGTGCTAGTATCACATTGAATGAAAAAAAAATTGAAATCTTTTCCTCCAAGATCTGGAACAAGATATGGTTGCTCAGTTTCACTACTTTTTTTCAATATCATACTGCAATTCCGCCAGAGCAAATTAGATGAGAAATAAATGAAGAGTGTTTAAATTGTAAAGGACGAAGTCAAATTTTCCTTGTTAAGTAATTTTCTGACATTAACTCCATCTTTTAGAGAATAACCACCTGCATTTAAAATATCCAGATATGAGTACACTTAATTTGCTGAAACAAATACCAAAGCCAGACAATGACAGAAAAAAAAAATGACAGAGCCATATCCATCATGAATATAAATACAAAAATTTTCAACATAATTTTAGCAATCCTAATTCAACAGCATACTAAAAGGATTATACATCATAATCAAATGAAATTTATCCCTGTGAGGAAAGGATAGTTCAACATATGTGAATCAATTAATGAAATATGCCTCCTTAAACAGAGTGAAGGATGAAAATCACATGGTCTTCTCGGTAGATGCAGAAAACCTATTTGACAACATCCAACACTCTTAAATGATAAAAATGCATATCCAATTAAATATAGAAGGAATACACTTCAACATAATATAGGCCATATATAACAAACCACAGCTAACATTATAGACCATAATGAAAAACTGAAAGCTTTTCTTCTAAAATGATGAACAAGACAAGACTATCTTCACTTGCCACTTCTATTAAGTATATTACTGAAAACCCTAGGTTGAAAAGCTAGGCAAGAAAAACAAGTAAATAGTATTCAAATTGAAAAGCAAGCAAAATTATCTCTTTTGGCAGATGACATGATTTTCTCTGTAGAAAACACTAAAGACTACACACAAAAAAACTACTAGAACAAATAAAATCATTTACATTTCAGGATACAAACTCAACATACAAATAAGTCAATTGCATTTGTATATACTAATAAGAAACTAGATAAATAATTAGAAAAATTCATACCCAGATCAAACAAAGGTATTATAGAAAACAAACTACAGTCCAATATCTCTCATGAACAGTTGTAAAAATCTTTAATAAAATATTAGTAAATTAAATCCAGCAATATATAAAAAGAACTACAAATCACAATTAAGTTGGACTTACCCTAAATATGCAAGAATGGTTCAACATTTGAAAATAAATGAATGCAATTCATCATATCAACAGGCTAAAGAAAAACAATCGTGAAAATATAAATGCAGAGAAAACATTTTACAAAATTCAAGATGTATTCATGATAAAAAATATCAGTCTACAAGAAATAGAATGAAACTTCCTTAAACTGATAAAGAATATCATTTAAAAACCTGCAGTTAATATCATACTAAATGGTGAGAAAAATAAAAGCTTTCCCACTGACATCAGGAACAAAACAAGAATGTCCCCTCTTACAATACCAGAAATCCAAACTTACAATGTGAGATTAGAAAAGGAAATAAAACATACACAAATTAGCAACAAAAAATTACACTGTTTTTATCTACATATGACATGATCATCTATGTAGAAAATAAAAAAGAATCAACAAAAAACTCCTGGGTCAAATAAAAATTATTTCATCATTGTAAGTTACAATATTAATATATAAAAGTCAACTATATTTCTGTATACTAGCAATGAACAAATAAAATTAAAAACACAATGTCTTTATATTGGCATCCAAAATAGTGAAATACAGAGGCATAAATCTAAAAAAAAAGTACAACTTTTATAAAAATCACAAAATCTCAATGAAAGAAAAGAACTAATAAATGAAGAGAAAGCTTTGTATATGGATAGGTAGATACACAATTTTGAAGTTGCCATTTCTTCCCAACTTGATCTATATATAGGCTCAATGTGATCCCAATCAAAATCCCAGCTTGTTATTCTGTGGATATCAACAAAATGATTATACTATTTTATGATAAGGCAAAAAAGCCAGAATAGCCAACACAATATTTGAAAACAACAAAGTTGAAGAACTACTACTTTCTGACCACAGAATAATTATAAAGCTACAGTACTGAAGGCAGTGTGACATTGGCTAAATAATAGCCAATCTAAGGAGACAGAATAGAGATCTCAGAAATGCACCTACATAGATACAGTCAAATAATCATTGATGAAGTATTTGTTTGTCTGTTGTTTTTGCTGTTGTTGTTGTTGCTTTTTAAACAAATGGTGCTAAAACAACAGGCCATCCACAGGTAAAAAAGTGAATCTAGACATAGAATTTATGACCTTGCAAGAATGAACTGAAAACAGATTACAGACCTAAATGTAAAAGGTAAAGTGTAAACCTCTGAAAGATAATATTGGAGAAAATCTAGATGACTTTGATTTTGATAATGACTTTTTAGGTACTACATTAATGGTATAATCCATGCAAGAAATAATTGATAAACTGAGATTTATTAACATTTAATTATTTTTCTCTATGAAAAATCACTGTCAAGGGAAAACAACAAGAAGGCACAGATGAGGAGAAAACATTTCCCAAAGAAATATCACATAAAGGCCTGTTATCCTAAATAAACAATGAGCTTACTGACTCAATAGTTAAGAACATGAACGCCTTGACTCAATAATAAGAAACTGAATAACTCAATCATCAAAAAAAGGCCAAATACTTTAATCAGCAATTCACCAAAGAAGATTTATAGCTGGCAAATAAACATCTAAAAAGATGCTATGTATATATGTCATCAGGGAAATGGAAAAGAAAACAATGAGATACCATTACACACTTACTAAAATGACTAAAATCCAGGACACTGACAACACTAAATGCTAACATACATGGGAAGTAACAGGAGCTCTCATTCCTTCTGGGAAAAATCACAAAATATTACAGCCACTTTGGAAAACAGATTTTTTTTTTCAGAAGTAAACATGCTCACTATATTGTTTCAACAACCTAGGTGTATATTCAAATAAGTAGAAAACATGTTCACAAAAACACCTCTCAAATGTTTATTATAGCAACATTATCCATAATATTCTAAACTTAAAAGTGACCAAGATGTCCTTTGGTAAGTTAAAGGATAAACTGTGGTGCATTCAGAAAATGGAATGTTATTTACTGCTAATAATAAATGAACTGTTTAGCCAAGACATGGAAGAAACTAAAAGGCACTAGAAGGAATGCATTATTAGTATATAGTTGGTTTGTTCATCAAGTATTAGTAATGGCCTAAATTAAACAACTATTTGGCGAGGTCGTTCATGCCTGTAATCTCAGCACTTTCGGAGGCTGAGGGGGCGAATCATGAGGTCAGGAGTTTGAAACCAACCAAGCCGTTTTTAGTAGAAACCCTGTCTCTACTAAAAATACTGTAATCCCAGCTACTCAGGAGGCTGAGGCAGGAGAATCGCTTGAAACCGGGAGGCAGAGGTTGCAGTGAGCCGAAATCACATTGCACTCCAGCCTGGGTGACAGTGCGAGACTCCATCCCTAAAACAAAACAAAACAAAACTGTTCATTTTGTGTTATCTAATTCTTTATATATTTGCATGATAGTCTGTGAATTGAGACACAATATTTGTCTTATTTTTGATTCATTAATGTATTAAAATTATAAACTTTAATGCTAAAAACACCCTATATTAATTAAGATAAATTATCGTTTAAGAATTGTGAATAAGGGGTATACACATTTTATTTGGAATTTTTCAACATTTTAGCTTTTTCCATCTTGGTTATACCTTTCCCATAGAAGTAAAGGAGACTTGTCCTTTACAAGGACACATAATTGCAGTCTTTATTTGCTCCTCAGTGGCTCTTCTCATTATACTTTGCTGTGACTTACAGTCTCCGTAGAGCATGTCATGCAGTAATGGCTACCTTATTCATGAGAATGATGTGATGCCAATTCTAGGCAGCCACTAGGCTTGAAGAAAAGGCAAATTATTTTCTTAATTAAAATTGTGAAAGTTGTAAAAGCCAACCAATTTCTCTATTTTTATACATAAAACATTTCTAAAGCCAGATGCTGAAAATCATTGATATATCCTATGAGAGAGTTCTTACATTCTTCTGTAAATTGTTAACACCAATAATAAGTGACAGGGAAAATAATTACATTATTATCAGGATGTTCAAATGAATACCAGACCAGTTCCAGTCCAGAGTAATTTTCTTTATAAATCCACTCATGTCTGTGTGTATGTATAATGGCTTTCTTTCAAAGTCCCACACTTAACTACCTCATTTATTTCTAAAATGTGTCCTTAAAAATATGTTATGATTAAAAGTGGAAACAAAAATAGAAAATTTTTGTATATCAGCTAAGTGAAATGTATTATTCCACCATGCTGTTGGCTGCAGCCATGGGATTAAGAGAATAAAAAAGAAACAAATACTGTGTATTTGTCTACTAATCTGTTATTGCTGTTTTTTATATTGCTACACAATTATATATTTGTATGTTGCTCTCTGAATGAAAAGTAATCATTAAATAAAAAATAACATGCCACTGGTAATTTCTGCAAGGTTTAAAATATTATTTGAATATTTCAATACAGCTAATAATCCTCATGGCACCACTATTCCTTCTGACAATTTCATATTATGCCATATGCAGCCCTTGTTATGTAAAACAAATAAACTTTTAAAAGTTACATATCTTATAATGGTATTTTTTTGATATATGAATATCAAAAATTTTTGGTATACTTACCAAAGACAGAGCTGTGGGCAGATTTTGTTCTGATATAAAAATTTTGATTTTCTTTTTCTGTACACATTTAATCAAAAATAGATTGAGCATTTTGAACTTCCAGGGATATTTACTAAGAATTGAAATAAGATCCTGATTCCCTCCCAGATCTTTCTGTGGTCAGTAGAGACTCTCCTGATAATATATCTAGATATTGGCTGATACCTGCCAAGAGAGTAGTTAAACTGTTAGAGCAGCTTCTCAGTGGGCCTATGATTTTAAAGTTACTGTGTAATGGAGTGTATTACCATTTACCATATGATGAGATAGCCTGTCTGTCAGCCAGGGAGCTGTTTAAAGTTATATATAGGTCAAATGAGCCAAAAAGAGCAAAGGAAGATCAAGAATATTGAGCATCTCAAAAGTGAAATGATTAAAATATTTTAGATTAACAGGTGATTTCTTCCAATGTTTGTCAAATCTATTGATGAAGTTGATTATAAATTGTTGAATGCATTAAGTGAAATATATTTCAAGGGCATGAATTTTTCCTCATGAATAACCATATGGTATACATGTCCTATTTCTACAAATGATTTTATATATTACTATTTCTACTTACTAATGAAAGTTATCTTAACATGTCCAATTTTCACTTCTGGGATCAAATTACGTTTTCATCTCATTAAAAATCACTAAATGCTTTTTTTTTCCTGAGTTTTTTCTTGACTAAAGCTATCATTTATCTACCATTCACTGTTTGAAGATACTAAATAATGTTACCTGATGAAAATAAAAATGTTTCATCTGTCTTTCCAAAGTCACCTTCACGATTAAGAGTACTGAAGAGCTTGCAAATATGAAAATGTTTAATATGTCTGTAATTCAAGGGTTTACAACAGGAAATACATTATTTTTCTTATTGTGTAGCATAGACTGAAAATCAGAAATAAAATAATAGTAATAATAATTAAATTACACCTTAACTCCCAACCAGGTGAACATTGGTATTAAACAGTTTATGAATATGTCCTTAATTAGAAATTTTCTATTTACCTTATTATAATTTATCAAAAACAAATATTAACATAACTTTTATATATAGTTATGGATGTATATTGTATTAATAAATTTGTTAAAATTATAATAGTGAATGTCTTCTAAGAGAAGAGCTAGAAAATGCTGAGAATAAATAAAATAATAAAAATTATGCACATAAGAAAGAATATAGCAATCATCAGACAAAATCTGCTGCTCTAAGGATAAGATCATTTTCCAGTAGAGAGTGACAAATATTGCATTAGGTAAATACTAGTCTTGTATCCAAAATTCCCAAGACAAGTTTTAAACTAGCTCTTTACTCTTTTACCATTGTATTTTTTTACTACTCTCTTTATTTGTTAAGAAAGAGTCTCAAATTAGTAATACACAAATGATACAAACTTTAGAAAATTGCATGTCAGTCCTGTACAACTCAAGTTCTTACCATCTAGAAAGACAAAATTCCTTCTGATTCCTAATTATCTATTACATATTCTTTATAACCATGTTATGTATGAGCATTAGTCACTGGGGGAAAGAAGTCTAATTTCAACTCACATCTTAGCTTAGTGAGAATCTCTGTCCATATAATTTATATCTGAAGAATATTTTAAAAGTAAATAGAATTTTGTAGCCTTGATTCAGTAACAGGACATGACTCTTCTTAAGGCACTCTATACACTGATTCTGAAAATGCCTGTTAATACAGCCAAATTTGAAAGACAATTTGTCATGTACCTTATGACTATCTCTTCTACTTTTCTAACATACACTAGGAATAAAAGCTCATATATGCACACGAAACAATAGATGAAAAACTTTTATTTTTTTTAATAATACCAAATTGGAAAATAATTAATACACAAATCCACTGGTAAAGTATTTAAGCAAACTATGATAAATGTATAATATGGAACTTTATGCTTTAAAAAGAAAAGGAATGATGTTGGTGGATGAGAAAGCTCACAAGTATAAAGCCATATAGAACTCTGTCAGGTGCTATGATGAGGCTGAATAATAAAATAGAGTTTAAAGACTTAGTGCCAGAACTCTTGGGTTGAATCCTAGTTCTGCCACTTAAGTAGTCTGTCATATAAGAAGTTACTTACTCTCTGTTTTTCAGTTTCTTCATCTGAAAAATCGGCTTAATAGTATTTGCCTCATATCTTATTGTGAAGATTAGTATATATGCATGCATATACACTGTAATATAATAATGTAGGCCTGGAAATTAATAATGTATGTACATTAACAGTGTACATGCATATGATGTTATAAGTGTATTAACCATATTAAAGTATTATAGTATAGTATATAGTATACTATAAAGTATTATAGTTAATACACTTTAAAGGACAATGTAGATAGAAATGAAATTAATAGCAGTATTTGTATTTGGAGAAAGATAGAGTGGAACATTACTCCTCTGTAATATTTTGATTCTTAAATCTGAATTTTTCATATATTAAGACATAAAATCAAGCAAGATTAATATTAGTATTTACCTTAAGTTCAACTTATTTGGGTGTGCAACATTTTAATCTTGTATTTATTCATTTTTTGAAATTAAGTTTATAGTAGAAGTTATATAGAAAAACATGACATAAAATAAATTAAAATATTTAAAGTTAGGGAATCTTTTAAGGGTGATGTTTTGAGTTGGAACTTTCACATTAAGTTGAATATGCATGATATTAACTGGAAATTTCAGGTAATTAGGACAGAATAAGCCAAAACATAAAAAACAAGCAGAAAAGAATTCAGATTTGTTTTCAGAATTCTTTACTTCAAATGCACTGTTTAACAAGTCATCTTACCTGTCTAGACCTTGGTTTTACTGTTGAAAAATGAGTATAAATCTTCTTATCTCAAAGGGATAGTATAGGATTAAAAGTAGCAGTATATGAGACAGGAATTTATAAGCCATAAATTCTCATTTATATGTGTATTGTTATTGTTATTAAGAAATATATATATATATATATACTCAGATATGTGTATACACACACATATATATACACACACACAGAAACAGAGAGCTAATCCTCACTAGAGTAAAACAATTATTTTGATAAGGAATAGAAAATTGTATTCATATATAGGATACTACAAGGTTATGGAAGTATTTGGTGAGAGGGAAGTAGAAATTTTTGACTCAAGTAATTGGAGGAAAAGTTATGCCTCAAAATAGAATGAATTTGTCAGTGACATTCAGAATCATGTCTGTTTTAATAAGCTAACATTTCTGAAATATGTATTTTTGTGCATGACAATTTTCTATGTGGCTTTACATATATTATTTAATCTTGCAAATGAATGGAAAAGGCCCTACGTTCATTCTACTCTTAAAATGTGATAAACTGTGTGTCTCTGAGTCACAAAGAATTTAAATAACTTGACTGAGGAAATGTATCAAGGGAGTATTAGGTCTGGAGTATGAGCACACACAGCCATATTCTTCTAATGATGTAGTACATACCCTTATGTAAAGAATACAAATAAGAAATATTGGGACTATGAAACAGGTTTTTTACCAGAATTTCAGAAAAAAAAGGAAAACAAATGAGTAAACATGAGTTATGGATTAAGAAAACTATAGACAAAAAGAGGTAAATGATATACCATTGACACCCTCCTCTGTCATTCACCTCTCCTTGTGGAGGAACTATGTCAGATATCACAAAGAACAGGTCCACGTAGTGAAAGGCTATGGTGAAAGGCAATTTTGGAATGAAAAAGTTATTTAACTTTATTCTGCCATCTTTTTTCTTCTTTACCAAGAACATAAATTTGGGTCTCAAAAACTGGGAAGAAATAATTTATTTCTAGGTATGGTTTCTATTTGGGAAATAATTGCTCTTGGTTCTTAAAAACACAGGTAAACCAGAAGAAAGCCTTTGTATGTTTAAACTTAAGTACTTATGGTTAGCTTTAGTTTCTTAGTGGAGTCGGGCAAATGAGACACCAACTTTTTCTTAAATAAAATATCTTCCATGGATTTGGTATAAATTATTTTCTGGGAATGAGTACACATATCTTCAGCACATAAAAATCAGTACACAGCAGTAGGCAAGTAAACATCATGTAGATATGGCAGAGGAAACAGAACTCTGAAAAGAGGAAAAGTTTGGCATATATGAAAACAAATTCAGCACATTATATATTCAAATATCAGAGCCAAAGTAAGAAAATACACAAAATGAAAGTCAGATGAGAGAGTATTGAATGGGAAATACTTCCTGTTAGTTGGGTATTGTTTCTTTGTTTTTAGTAAGATTAGGACCAATTTTTGATTATACTATCCTAGTATGTGCAGTGAAAAATTAACCAGTGGGAACATCTGTTTAAAATAGAGATTCTAATAATAGGAAATTTTTTTATAGGAAACCATTCAAGTTTGATAGGAACTTGGTTTGAGGTGTCATAGGATAATAGGAACCATACTACTGATTTTAAAATTAGGTATGGGAAAATTGAAAGAAAAATCATATTTTAGGTATTTGGGACAGGAAAGGATTGAAATAGAAAATCAGAAACTTTATCAACATTGAAAGGACTGGAAGACTAAAACTTAGAAACGCCATTACAATGTAAAGGAACTCTAGAATTGAAGAAATTGAAATGAAGCCATTGTTTATGACTTCAGTGTCCGATAGCATCGAAGTGGTTCTCACAGGATGATCTGAAGCTGCTTACAGTATTCTTTTTTAGTTAACCTCTAATTCTGGCACAATCTCTGAGGCTTGCTTGCATGCTTTTGATTGTCTTAACTCTAGTGGGAGAAAATTGTGGGAAATATAGCTTAACAACTATAAGAGTAAGAAGGGAACATGTATGATGTTAAACTAACCACAGATAATCCAGTGTAGATCAGAAAGGTGGAAAGGTTAGAGACAAATAACCTTAACTGTAGTTCATGGAGGAGCTAAGAAATACATGGGTTAGACTATTGGCAAAGGAAGCTGAGAAAATGAATAAACCATGATATCTAGAGCTAATATTTGATGAATAGCTATAATTTGTCAGTGTTTACAATGTGTTAGGAATAGGGATACAATGTGTATATTGATCCAGTCTTCATTTAACAAACACTGATCTAGCATTTCCTTTGTAACAGGAAATATTCTAAAAGCTTTACAAATATTTTGTTCAATTAATCTTCATAACTCTGAAGTAAATTCTCTTATCATATCCATTTTAAAGGTAGAAAAATTAAGTAAAGAAGATCACAAAGCTAGAATCTTGCTAGAGTTCACACAGCTAGTTCTGAGCAGGGCTAGGGTTCATACTCAAACAATTTGACTGTGAAGTTCATGCTCTGAAACAATATAGTATGGTGCCTCTAATTCTGGCTTCATTGGCTTATTTTCCTTATGAGCAAAATACTCATTTTAACTCATTAAGTGAGAAAATTGAGTCCAAAAGATGTTAAATAATTTGCCCAATATGTTTTTTAGCAAATTATCTACATATTTTGACTTAATTTTATAGTTATAGAATTTGGTGGGCAATTAACCATAGCAAACAAAGTAAAGAGAGACTGTGAAGATGATTTTTAAACTGTCTAACCTGGGAGACCTGGAAAGCAGTGGTATAACTAAAAGAAATAATGCAGTAAATCGGAGGGCTGTATTTGAATATTTTATATTCAACTGGATGTGTTGGTTGAATCCAAAGCAATAACTAAGCATTCAAATGGCTGTGTTTTGTATTCAGTTACACATGTTGAATTAAAGCCAGGACAAAATGTTTAAGCCTAGAAAAAACTCAAGTCATTATCTGCTTAGAGATAATATTTAAAGTCGTTATTATTTACATATAAGAAATGAGTTTCTTCTAAAAAATAAAAGTACTGGTGCAGTGTACCTGAAATCTGACCCAAGCCTTAAATATTAAGGCAAGATTGGTAGAATGACCCTTTTCATTGTAATGATAATGAAACTTATTAACTAGACTTAGGGAATAAAGGATAAGATAGTCTCAGTAGGAATTTTAGAAATATTAGGTACTTGGGAGTACCGGGGGTAGGAATGGTTGCTCAGAAAAAACCGACAACAGAATAGTGAAGTAATTAATTTCATGAAACTTTTCACATACCCTATAAATCCCCCAGTATCATATTCTATGCATCAGATCAGATTAAACAGCATATTCTAAAAACCTAGAGGCTGGTTAATAATATCCTGCCTCAGATCCCTGTAATCTTTAATCATTTCCTAAATATGACCACATATATTCATCTATTTTTTATTCTACCACTTCCTTTATTTTTTCTGATACAACCTTGATTCTGAAGCTTCTACTTAATGAAAAATAACTCCTTAGATAACCTTGTTACAGACCACAGGTTCTTTAGCTCTTCATGTGATGGAAATTAACAAGAGGCCAAGCAGATTTCCCAAACAATGCTTTTATTTTAGGGCTTATATTCCAACTCAAGGAATACAGTGGAGACAAGGTGCAAGGATTCTCCAGGGGCTCCTGGAAAAAGCTAATAGGGATATTTCATCAGGAAAATCTCCGAAATTGACATCAGGGGTAGGGTGTGCAGGTTGAGCTTGGCCAAGCATGTAGAGTGGTAGGATATGGAGGTCAGCATATCTGGTGGTAATGGTTATCTTGATAATGGACCACCTGGAATCAAGGCAAGGTAGCAAGACTGTAAATCAGTTTTTCGGCAATGCTTTCAATGATGGGACACTCCACGATCTTGGTTAGATATTTAAAACTTATAAGGCCACTTTCTGGAATTCTTTAAGTAAAAGGCATAGTTAAACGTTATGAAAGCATGGCCCAATGGCTGTTTTCTTTGTGTGACTAAAGCCTCAAGGGTAGTGGGTATAGTGTCAGTGAGGTAGTTATGTGAGTTTTGTGAAGATAAGAAGAAAAAAAGAAAAAAAATGTGAAGGAGGAGCTACATCCCACTCATTCTATCTCACCCTCACACTATTTAGTAAATGTTTCTTATGCTCTGTTAGCCTTAGGAATTAAGGCATGCTATAAATGATGATTGAGCCTCCCTCCATCATATTTAAGAAAATTTGGGTTTTGGACTTGGGATCATATTTCTTCACTCATTAATGTCTCTTTTGGATCATTGCTTGCATGCTTACATTGAAACATGTTAAATGATTTAATTATGCTGGGTTTCTTTTATATATTTATTGGCAATTTGGACACTAGACTCAGAATCATTGTAAGATTCTGCCATTCTTGAGGATGAATTAATGCAGCCCTCATTTACATAACTATACCCAGAGTATCATTCAGTCAGAACTCTCCTTGAAGCCTTATTTAAATCCCCTAATCTGCAGTTAGCTATATCACTCCCTTACTCTACTTGCCATCTACCCAACTATTTAAAGTAGGAATCTGATACCATCCTAAATCCTACTTTTAATCACCTTTCATATCTGTTAATCATCATAGCCTAATTGAAGCCACCATCATTCCTTATCTTTGAATGAACATTGAAATGGTCTCTTTTCTTTTAATCCTGTCCCTCTCCATTCTATTTTCCATACCACATACAGAATGACATTCTTAAATGAAAATGAATTCTGTCACTTTGCAATTTAGCACCTTTGATTTTTTTTTTCTGTTGCCTACAGCAAGGGTCAGCAAACTTTTTCTGTAAACAACCAAATAGTAAATATTTCAAGTTTTTCAGGCCATCTGGTCTCTGTCTCAGCTGCTCAATTCTAATGTTATAGCACAAAATAAATCATAAATAATGCATAAATCAAGTACTGTAGCTGGTTTTCAGTGAAACTTTACTTAGAAAACCAGAGGAAAACTTGATTTGGCCCATGGTCTGCAGTTTTCCTACTTCTAGTCTTTGGGATAAAGTTCAAAATCTTCAGGATGTTTCTGAAGTCCTACTCTCCTAGTCACTCTTTTATATAGTCTTTCATGAATCTGGAGCACTCTTCTTGAAACAGATTTCTATTCTCTTATTATTATTATTTTGGTATCAGCCTGTCAATTCTTCAGAGAAAGCTATCAGAACTTTTGACTAGGTAATATGATAACATGCTGCGTGGCATTCTCTTTTCACAGTTACTCTTATTTCAGAAATAACATAGCTTAATGGTTTAGTAAATGGAGCCACACTTCTTGGCTCAGACTCTACTCCATCGCATTCTTATGCAAGTTACTTAACCTCTCTGTGCTTGTTTTGCTCATTTACAAAATAAGTATAATAAAATACCTCTCTTACAAGATGTTATAAAAATTAAAAGTGTTAACATTTCTGAAGTGTTTAGAATAATGTCTGGCACGTAATTAACAATTCATTTGTCTTCCTATTTCCCATAAATCATAAACACTAGAAGGTAAATGGTATATGTATTCTGTTTACTACAGTATCTTCAGGATATGGGGTATAGAATGTATATTATAAGTATTTAATGAGTTAACAAATAGATTATATATATTATTCAACTATTATACAAATTAATCTCTTTACTTCTTCACTGTCTAATTGTTTGTTTGCCTGCTTTATATCTGCTATATTCTCTATTGCCTAAAGTCTAGAATGTAAATTCCAAAGGGCAGCAACTGCTACATTCAGAACTGTACAACTACATAGTAGTTGATTGATAAATATTTGTGGATAAGTATACACATACTGAATATTATCAGATAAAGCCCCAGCTATGTAGGTAGACCCAAGGTCCTTTATGCAGACACTGAATTCTGCTTGAGTCTTACCTCTCACAGTATTTTTTTTGTGTTTCAACCACACTGAAATAATTGGAGTTCACATCATCCCTTTGTGCATTGCCTACACACACACACTTTGGATATTATAGAACACTTCTCACAATATTCACAGAGCCAAAACAATTTCCCTCTAATACTATATGTAAACTATCATTCAGTTTCCAAGTTTAAATATATATATAAATATATTTTATTATATATATTATATATATAATAAAAATATTTTCTAACTACCAAAATGTAGTTTATATACCACATTTTACATTTCTGTAGCAAAACAACCTGTGCTTACTGAAACGAGTACTAACAAAATGAATATAAATGGCCAGTTTGTTTGTATTCCCTACTAAATACAGTTTATCTGTGCTAGAGACTATATTTTGTTCACTATTATATCCCAAGAACTTAATACAGTGACTTGTAAAGAGTAAATATCCAATACCTGTTTAATGAATAAATGAAAATAAATGTCTATTGAGTATCCAGTAGAGTTTGTGTAAAAAATTACAAGTTCATCTTATTGCATTTAAGAAATATACAATTTTTGAGATTTAAGGTATGGAATCTACATTGTATTTAAATTAAATTTTATTATAAAAATGAAGCAAATGTCATTTCAAAGGCTTATAAGCAATAGGTCATTTTTAAAATGAAGAAATATGGTGTTAGTACTTGGTCATTAGCAGGTGATTAGATCGCTTAAATTTATAAAATTCACAGATAAAAGGGTTAGTTTTTTTAAGAAACTATAATGCTGATTTGTCTATTTTAAACAGCTTGTGTATGCTAGTCACATATTGTTAGAGACAGTGTTCTTTTTTTTTTGTTTTTTTGAGACAACCTCCTCCTCCCTTGTTCAAATGCTTCTTGTGCTTTAGCTTACAGAGCAGCGGGAATTACAGACACATGCCAACACACACAACTGATTTTTGTATATTTAGTAGAGACCTGGTTTCACATTGTTGGCCAGACTACTCTTGAACACCTGACCTCAAATGGATCCTCCCATCTCAGCCTCCCAAGGTGCTGGGATTACAAGTGTGAGCCAGCTGAGACAATTTTCATTTATTATAGTGATGTTTATTGGACATTCTCATCCAGTTCTCTTGCTCCTTAGAGATATGAAAGAAACAACCTACTAAAATTTATAATACATTCTTGTTGTAATTTGTTTTTTTATTATATTTACAACAGCTTATTTTGTAACTCCCTCTCATGCCTATTTGGTTGGATACCAGATTGCTTAGTCAAGAACAGTCTGACTAGTCAAGGAGGTTCCTAGAAATTCATACATATGAAAATGTCAGATTTGCATTTTTTGAATGAAATTTTCCTTTAGTTCCTTTAGTTGTATAGCAAAACAAAGTCTATTGTAGAAATAAATATGTAATGTGTATTCAACTAAATATTCAGCCGTAAAAAATTATTTTAATTCATTCATCCCCCTTTTCATAAAGTTACTAAAAAAATCACATTTTTAAACAATATATTATTCATCTGTTGTTTAAATATTTATGCATAATTTCACACCAAACATTTGCAAGAATAAAATTGTACTAAGGGAATCTGTCTGCCTTTTACTCAAATTCACCAACTATTACCTTTACCCCATTTGCCTGATCTCTTCTCTTCCTCTGTGGATTTCTCCTAATATTTAAGGTTAAGTTGCACATACCATGGCCTTTCTCCTAAATGTGTTTGTAATTTCTCATATACTGTTTTTTTATGAAACTACAGTATATTTATTTAGAAAATTTAATATTGATTCTCTAATTTTATATAATATACAATCCAAATTTCATTTTATCAAAGATGATATAATTTTTATATTTTTCTCTCTAATACAAGACTCCATCTAGGGACAAATATTTTATTTAGCTGTCATGTCACTTTAGACTTCTTTAATCTGGAACATTTTAAAAGCCTCTTTTTGTCTTTCACTGTCATTTTTTGAAGAGCACTGTTCTCTCCCCCCAGCATATAAAGTGAAACTTTCTTTTTTTCATTTCAGATTGTCTTTTTCCTTATGATTATTGCCAGATTATGCATTATTGCCTGGATCATAATCTATGGTGTTTTGTTGTTTTCAGGGAGTTATATCTGAAAGCACACCATGTCCATCTCTTGAATTGGTAATGTTAATTATGATGAGTTTATCCAGGAGTTCTTTTATTTCACTACCATATTTATACTGTTTATTATTTCCTTGTATCAATTAGCAGATTGTAGAGAAAGTCTTTAATAGCATACAGATAATCTGTTCCTCATCATACTTTCCTCTACATATACTATCTATTGATCCTTGCTTGATTCACTCTTAATATGATGGCTGCAAAATGCTGATTTTTCAACTCTGTCATTCTTTCCTTTATACTCTCAGTTATATATGCATATTCTTATGTATTGATTTATTATATGTATGAATTAACACATTTATACTTTTAATTGCTTGCAATTCATTGATATATAGAATTATTTTGATTCTCAAAATGTCCCACATTTGAACAGTAACAATTCCTACTTTATTATTATTACTTCCTTATTACTATTATTATTATACTTCTGGCATAAGACATTACAGGTTTATATGGTATATACCTTGGCTGTATAAGAGACATTTTTCTTAGGGGCGGTGGTTTCTCTTGGTCAAGTATGGTATTCGTGACCAAGATTCAGGCACTTGATGTACTATTGCTATTGGAGTGTCATTATGTTTTGATCTTTAGAGAGTACAGAGCTAGAAAATATATGTCTGTGTATAAACATATACATAACTCATATATACAAATGTGCATCACTCGTACAAATGTACACACTGCCACGCATACACAAACACATATATGCATTCAACAATAGCCATGCATGTGTGCATAAATTTAAGCATAGGCATATTTTAGAAATTACAAATTTATAATGACACTTCCAATTTTAGTGCACAATAGCATGGTTCTTTTCTGCTTCCTGTATTCCACAGTTGTTATTTCTTCTGCTTCATTGAGAAACTTGGATCCCAAATGTATCAACACATACCATCTTTTGCTCAACTCTATAATACATCTAAAATTGTTTCTCAAATATTTTGCCCATCACATTACAAAAATAAACTTCCTAAAAAGAGTTGAAGATTTATTTGCTACTATCACTTCCACCAAACACTTACAGTATGTTAAATATTGTCAAATATTATTTTCATACATTACTTGAGTTTTTTTCTTTATTCTCCCTCTTTCTCTCTGATACTCTTCTATCTCTGTTTTTCTGTCTATCTCTCTCTCCCCTTTTTTTTTTTTTTTTTTTTACTTTTTTCTGTGCAAACTGCGAGACCATGTCTCTACAACAAATTTAAAAATTAGCTGAGTATGGTGGCATGCACCTGTAGGCCCAGCTACTAAGAAGGCTGAGGTATAAGGGTTATCTGAGCCCAGGAGATCAAGGCTGCAGTGAGCTGTGATGGTGCCACTGCACTCTAGCCGGGGTGACAGAATGGGACCTTGTTTCAAAAAATAGTTAAAAATAAAATAAAATAACATCTACCAACCTTAAGTTTACCTTTAATTCTATGTGTTTTTCCTTTTCATTATTGTTGATTTAAATTAATTCAATTTTTAAAAAATGTAGAATATTATCATGCTTATAGCACTCAAAGCAAAAGTAAAATAAAGGGTCTCTTTTACCTCATTTCTTCCAATCCCTTGTAAGTAACTAATTTAATTGTTATCTATTTTATTACTCCTGTACTTCTTTTTTAAAGGTAAGTATGTTTGTATACATACTACATATATGTGCATGCTATCTTACTTTCCTTTCCTTTTATAAAATGTGTACACACACACACACACACACATGCACACACCACTTGGCATTCTTTTTACTTCTCAGTGTCTCCTCAAAATACTTTTACATCAGTTCACAGGCATTCTACTTTTACATCTGGGTATTATGACTGTACATTTTAAATTGTATACATATAACATAGTTTATTGCTCAATCTCCAATGATTGGTTTCTAATATTTTACAATGAAAAATAATGCTCTACTGAATTGCATTTGTGAATTTTTCTGTTTTTGGAGTTGTATCTGTAAGAATACAACTAAGAGTGATATTGCTGAGTTGAAATGTTAAAGCACATGAAGAATTTTATTAGATATTGCCAAATTTCTCTCCAAAGAGATTGTATCTATTTTCATTTTACCAAAGTCTGTGGCTGCCTGATTTCTCACAGCCTTACCAATTATAAAGCTTCTGATATTTTGCCAATCCCAGAAGAGATAAATGGAATTTCAGTGTACTTTTCATTGCCTTTCTCTCATTAGGAGTGAAGTTGAGCATTATTTAATATGTTTATGAGCCTTTTTATATCTCTTTGTGGATTGCTTGTTCATATATTTTCCTATTATCGGTAATAATTTTTTACCTTTTCATTTCAAATTTTAAAATTTCCTTTGCTGTGCAGAAGCTTTTTAACTTGTTAGAATCCTGTTTGTCCATTTTTATTTTGGTCGCTTATGCTTTTGAGATATTTCTCAAGAAATCTTTACCAAACCAGTCTCCTGGAGTGTTTCTCCAGTGTTTTCCTCTAGTAGTCTTTGGATATGCATATTTAATTTTTGTAGTGCCATTATTAAAGAGACTGTCAACTAAGTAAAGAGAAAAACCCACAAATGGGAAAAAATACTAGCAAGCTACAAGGAACTAATAACCAGATTATATGAGAAGCTCCAGAAAAACTCAATACCAAAAAAGAATCGAACTAAAAACTGTGCAAAAATTCTCAATAGACATTTATCAAAAGAGGACCTAGAAATGGCAAACAGGTGTATGAGAAAATGCTCAACATCACTAACCATCAGAGAAGTGCAAGTCAGAGCTACAATGAGATATTACGTCACTCCAGTTAAAATTACCTTTTTTTCAAAAGACAGGCAATAGCAGATGCTGGCTAGAATGTAGAGAAAGGGGAACCCTTGCACACTTGTTGGAAATGTCAATTAGTGCAGCCACTATGAAAAACAGTATAAAGGTTCTTCAGAAAACTAAAGTAGAACTACCATGTGATCCAGCAGTCCTGCTGGTTGGTATCTACCCAAAAAGAAAATAAATCCATGTATTAAAAAGATATCTGCACTGCTGTGTTCACTGCAGCACTATTCACATGTATATATATATATTTTTTGAAAAAAAGCAATTTTAACTGGAGTATGTACACAGTGTGTATGTATATATACTTATATATACACACATACATATATATCGATATTTAGACATACATATGTATCATGTATATATATATATGTATATATAGGTAGATATATAGATACAGGTATACATTTATATATGTATCTATAGATATGTATCTATACATGTATATAGGTATATAGATACATATATAGAGATATATACGAACTGTGATAATGATTATGTCTCAAGCCACTGAGGAAAAAGTAGCTTTTTTGGTAGATAAATAATGTTGGAACTAATAACTAATGTTTGGAAAAAGTTAAATCTTTTCCCATCATATACACAAATAAACTCCAAATGGACTGGTCATCAGTTCTTTTTGTTTGTTTGTTTTGCTAGAGGAAAACATGGGTAATTATCTCTATTACCTGGATATAAATAAAGGCTTTCTAACTCTAGCTAAAATTCAAATGCAAGTTAAGAATATTGATTGATGTGATATGTAAAAATAAAGATAAATTTTTCATGGTGAAGAGTACCAGAAGTAAATCAAATGACAAATAAAAAAGTAAAAAGGATATTTGCAACATAAATCACAAATACAGGATTACTATTTTAATATAGAAAATTCCATTTTTTATTTTAATTACTATGGATATGTAATAATCGGACATGTTTATGGGGTACATATGATATTTTGAAACAAGTATATAACTTGCAAAGATCAAATTCAGCATAGTTGGGATATTCATCACCTCAAGTATTTGTCACTTCTTTGTGTTAGGATGTTCTAATTCTGTTTCTATAGTTATTTTTAAGTATACAAGAAATTATGGTGTCTGTGTATACACACACACACAAATATATATTGATATATAGACATATATATGTATCATGTATATATCTTTATGTATCTATGTATCTATACATAGATACATGCAAATATATACACACATGCATATATACACATACATGCATATATACACACACACATACATACATGCATACATATACACACACATACATACATACATATATATCGATAAATACTGCAGTAGAGACTATTTCTGGACTTTATTTTTGACTCCATTATCTTTCTCTCTATTCCTGATCCTGTTTTCATTGTTGTGGATTTGTGCTGTGCTTTAATTTCTTATAAGATTAATGACCTTCATAGATCTTCCAGTCCATGGTTTTCCTAGCTATTCTTATGACATCACAGTGTTTAAAAGCCATTAAAAAATGAAATGTTATTTATAATTGTCCTAATGTCTATATATTTCATGGTCACTCTTAATTCTTAGAGACCTCATATAGACTTCCAATCTAATTAAGCCTGAAATGTCTATTAATTTATTCCATCTTGTTATTCACTTCAAAGTGTTATAATTATATAATTTTGAAACCATTTACTAAGTGTCTTGCATTACCTGCACACTTATGACCCATTCTCTACTTTTCTCTCATGAATGCTTTTTTTTTAGCATATAATTGATAGAAACTTTAGTTCTAGAAATACTACAATACATTTCACTGACTTTTTCCTTCAATTGGCATGTGGTGATTGTCATCACTTCTGGATTAAAATCAGAGTACAAGGGGCAGATCATGGGAAGTGCCACGCATAGCTGTAAAACCTTGTTTATCAGCACATGTGGAAAACCTACATGACACTGCAATAAATAATGCAGGACTTTGAAGAAGAATACGGATTCTGCAATAGCAAGTGAGGGAAAAAGTCAATGAAATGTACAGTAAGATTTATAGAACTAAGATTTCTATCACTTATTTGCAATAAAGCATTCATGAGGGAAAAATAGAGAATGAGTCATAAGTCCTTACTGAGTCGATAAATATCCAGAAAATTAGATGGTATAGAGCATAGAGGGTAAAATGAGGTGTGAATTTTTGAGTTATTGCTACCACCGGTGATATCCAATAGTGTTCACTACTGTGTTCATCTTTTCCAAATTCAACATGGTTATTGTCTCTGATACATTTGAATAATGCAATATTGCAAAATAAAATCCAGTTTAAAATATTATTTAAAAAGCCAAATTGCAAGAATGTAATGGTGCTAGAGAAAATCAAACAGAAAAACAAGTGGCTTTGAAGAAATAGATTAGTACCAGTATAAACATTAATTGGCCTGCCCATTATTGCAATCAGCAGGTCTTAGCCTTGTCTTGTATAACATAAACTTTATTATCCTATTTAATCAGATCTCAAAGAAGGGCATTTTCTTCTAAAAAAAAAATTAGGAGAGTATTCCCTTTGAAGGAAATTTGAAGTCATTTCTCAGAATCAAGTGAGTAGATAAAATATATCTCAGTCACATGTTACTGAATTCTACTTAGTGACTTTTATTATTGAAGAAGATTGAGTCTTGATTTCTATTACATGAGAGGGGAAGTTAACAGATTTTAACACACATTGTACATTTTAAAATCCAAAGTTCACAAAATACTCTATAATGTGACATATATTAGCATGTGGCAGAATTAGAAATTGAACAAATCTTGATTTTTTTCAACGTCGATTTCCTATTCTTTATAAAATATTGTTTAATGAATATTATGGTATAAAATGTTTATGAATTATCTCACATAGTTTTATTTATATTTATTAAGTTATTTGAATTCTTGAAAGGGAAGAACTAGACTTTTCTTTCAGTTATTCCTACTGAATGTGGCAGAAAATTCAGTTTCCAAATAAATTGACAAATACAAAGGAGTTAACAGAAATTAATACACAATCATTTCCTCCAGTAAAAACATGAAAAGTATATACACAAGTAACCCTAATTAGAAAAGATCAATTCACAAACAATAAATGGTTTGGGGTTTTAAGCAACATACTAAAAATTCAACAATTTTTACTCTTCCAATGAGGAAGGCTAAAGCATAGTGAATGATAAAGTAATTATGTGGTAAATTTGTATATTTTCACATTACAATTTAAAGAATCATACAAATAAAATGGCTTCAGCGACTTGGTTGACTATCAGTAGACCTAGTGTATGAAAGATTTCAGTAATACTTTTTATTTTACTTTTATGACATACGTGAGAAATGCCACTTTAACAATTATAAACAATTATTTATCATTCAGCTATAAAAAGCACAAGCACAGCTTCATAAGTACACAAATAATATATAATTTAGAATAATCATCCTATATCCTTCAGTTCTTGCATTTCAGGAAAGAGTAATATTATAAGAAACATTAAGGCAGCCACTTGACTTAAAATGAGTATGAATTCTATGAAAAAGAGTTTTTTAAAGTTATGTTTGTGTACATATGAGTATGTATTTTATCTTTTTAGACTAATACCATTTTGGTAAGAGGTGTCTAAAGGATTCTTGGGAGGCCAAGTGTTTTTTTTTTTTTTTTTAATGATGGCATAGGGCAAAACCAAATTTGGTGCTGAATTCATTACCTATAGCTACATTCTTAAAGGTTTTTGACTTAAATTTATCCTTACCACAGGTAATTGTCTTATTTTTCTCATAAGTAAACAGAGCAAATTAGAAATGTCTACTTAATTACATGATAAACCACAAAGTAGTATAATTGTTTTGACTCTGTTGTCCAGAGGAAATAATTTAGCAATTGGTACATTAAAAGATTTAGAAATTTCTTTGAAAACTAATATTGATGGTATAGCTATGTGATAGATCTAGATGACTGAAAGAACCAGAATTTGTTCAATTAAATGGATCATTGTGGACTTTTATGAGTAGCTTTGAACAATCAAAGTAAATGAATTACATTGACCATGGACAAGGTAACAGAAGCAACACATCTGTCAAATCAATGGTGATCAGGTACACTAGGAAAACAATCAAATGAATCCGATAAACTCTGTTTTGTTTCAGTTGTTTTAGCTGTGTATGTCTCACATTTGTTCTAGACAGTAGATTTTGCACTGGGAGAATCAGGCTCATTAACTGTTAAATACTTTAGGGTATAAAAATTCTAATGCTTCATTTCTTTTGATAAAATTTAATAATGGACAGAAATTAGCACAACATTAATCTGTCTAGTGATAGGCATTGAAATATAAATGGGAACTGGAAAAGGTTTCCAACAAGTTACAGCCTTCAGAGTTTAGTTCAATATTATTCTCTATTTTATATGTCTAAATTCTAAATTATGTAGCCTCCTGAATTGTTATGACATGTTGTATTTATATATTTATTTTTACATTTATGGATTGATTTCTTGAATTTAATGTTTCTTCTAAGAATATCTGGCACTATATGCAAAACATTATATATAAACAGATACACATATATAATTAAAAATGAGGGAAGCAAGAAGAAGCACTGGAAGGAGAATAAAGGTTAACCTTGCTTCTGGATAAGTAACTAAAGGAGGATGAACCTAGAAACATTTTGGAATAAAACAACCTAGCAGATCCCATGGTATTTTGATAAGAATGGTGTTTTTTACTTATTTATTTATTTCAAATTCTTATGAGATGTTTTTAGGCTGCCAAAAATTTCAGAGTAAGAGCTTTTCTTGGATTATTTTATCTTGCCTTCTTAATATATTAGACAAGATTTCAACAAGATTTAAACACAATTATTGAGGAATCTTCAATTCTGTAATGTAGCAGAGAGAGGTGGAGGTGGGTAAGGAATACTTAAAAAAAGGAAGAATTTCTGATGAAGGGATATGTTTAATAACTAAATTGGATTTATGAAGTATTATGTCTTGGTAACAAAAGCAAAATATAAATCAATATTCATTTAGTGTTACAATTGATTACGTTTCCTTTCCAAAAATGTTAGATTTGAAGATCAATTATATGTCCTAGGTTGTCATGTGGTAACTATAAATTTTATATTAATTATGACCTTTTTATGCAAACATAAAAGGGTTGTTATATAATTTATTCCAAATATAATTATGTGAGATTTTTCTTTAAAAATTAACATTAAATGCTTATTATAAAATTAAAAAAATCAAAGTTAAAATAGATTAGAACTGACAAAATTTTGCTGAATTCTGCAATATTCAGATCCATTTTGAGCGGTGCAATGCATGTCTCTAAAGTCTTTCATTAATGAATCAGACATTTTACTTCTTCTCACAGAAGAATTTCTAATGTGTTTAGTGACTCCCTGCAAATTTTAAATATGCAGATTTTTGGAAGTCTTCTTTTCTCAGAAAAAGAAAAGACTAATTCTCTAATTATTAAGACAAGAAAAATATGTTCATTAAAACATTTCTTGTCAAGGATACTGATTCAAAAACGTGTTTACCATAATAAGCAGCAAAAATGGAAGAAGGAATGAAAATAATGGAATAATAATAAGAAAAATGAGAACAATGTGAAATACCCAATCTTAATTTTGAAGGAACAGATAACCATTGTACTTACAGAACTTGCAGGCTTTAAGTATGACAAATGTAGAGATACTTTAAAGAGAATGTTTAAAAACATGGGGAAAAGAAGACACAAAAATCTGATTTTTTTCTATAATAAATTTGTAGTATATATAATCTCACAATGAATTATATTCAAATCATTTTCTAAACAAGACTTATAATAACATAAGAAGTAAATTAAATACATGCATTTCATTGACTATGAAATAAACACTAACTGGCATTCATGGCTTCATTCTGCATAAATATGTCTGTTTTTATTAGTACATTCCTTCCTCCATACATTTTTACCAACTTCAGGCCACACAGACATTTTGCTTCTACCATGGCTCATATTATTTTCCCAATCTAAAATATTCTCCTTTTTTTGGCTTTGTCTAAAATTTTTCTCTTCCTGTTGTGTTACTCAGAATTATACTTCTTCAAGCAATCATCATTTTTTCTTCCCTGCATCTCAGATGGTCCATTAACCTCTCTTTCACTTGGGTTCTAAAATATCTTAGTATTTTACACCTATACAATAGTAACCATTTAATGCTGTCTTTGCTTTTAATTAGTTATACACAGAATTTTCTTCTCCTTTTGATTATAAATTTAAACTATACTAAATTTTCTATTTTCAAAGTAAGAGACTTTTGTTTTTTCTTTGTATTGTTCACAACACTTAGCACCATGCAGTGGTTATGGGGATTATAAAAATAACAATATTAGCTAATATTTTCATGTAGTGCTTACAAAATTCCAGGCACCATTCTAAGGACCCTATATGTAATCATATTATTTAAAACTTAACTAATACAATTAGTATTATTAGGAGTAAATTTTCAGTAAAATATTGTAAATCTTATTAGCCATCTGCCTTAAAGTATATAGCTTACCTAAAAGTTGAGATTTTATTTGTCTATCATAAAAAGTCAATCTTAAATGAGATGCATTAGAAGAGACCAACTTTATGGTGGATTAGAACATGGCTTTTAGATAGGGTCAATGCACATCTTGGCCATTAACTAGTTTTGTGATGGAACTCAAGGTTTTTTTATTTGTTTGTTTGTTTGTTTTGAGACCGAATCTCGCTCTGCCTCCCCAGGCTGGAGTACATTAGTGCAATCTTGGCTCACTGCAACTTCTGCCTCCCAGATTCAAACAATTCTCCTGCCTCAGCCTCCCAAGTAGCTGGGTCTACGGGCGTGTGCCACTAAGCCCGGCTAGTTTTTATTTTTATTTTTATTTTTTTGTATTTTCAGTAGAGACGGAGTTTCACTGTGTTGGCCAGGCTGATCTTGATCTCCTGACCTTGTGATCCGCCCTCCTTGGCCTCCCAGAGTGCTGGGATTACATGGTACTGAGCCCTCAATTCTTTTAGTTCTCTTACTTACAGTTCCTTCGTCGTGAAAAATGATATTTTTCTTTTGACTTATAAGAAAAGAAATATTATGCATTCGAGTAGCTTCAAATATGTTAGGTATAGGGCACATATGTGATATTCTCTCTGACAACTACAATGTTCTCTATACTTGTCTCATTCTTACTGTTGATATTTTTGTTTTTAAATATTCACTTTTCTGGAGAGAACTGAAGGCAGCTCTAGGGGCAACAGAGAAAGGACAGGGAAATGTTTTAATTTGGTCATATTTTTCACTTAGAACTACTCTTCTAAAGATATTTTATACATTTTTAAACATTTCAAATGTGCAGACAAGTATAGTGAAAAACGTAAGACATGTCATTAAATACTTCACCCAGATTATTCAGTTTGTCATGGTTAGTTTTAGATAACTATTATAAAAAAGATATTACACCTTAGAGGCACAATTGAAGCTTCACACAAACTTATTCCTGCCCCTCCCCAGATGTAACCTTTTGTTTTTTTTAGACAGAGTCTGGCTCTGTCATCTGTGCTGGAGTGCAGTGTCGTGTGGTCTTGGCTCACTGCCATTTCAACCATCTGGCTTCAAGCCATTCTCCTGACTCAGACTCCCAAGTATCTGGGATTACAGGTACATGCCACCATGCCCAGCTAACATTTTTGCTTTTATAGAGATGGGTTTCATCATGTTGGCCAGGCTGGAACTCCTGACCTCAAGTGATCCTCCTCCCTAGGTATCCCAAAGTGCTGGAATTAGTGGTATGAGCCAGCATACCCAGATGGTCCCTCCCCAGATTTATCCGTAAGTTGGTATATATCTTCTCCCTTGATGTTTTTACTTTTTTATTACATATATAAATATATACAGTATATCTAAATAAAACATTACAACATCCAGCACGTTTATGATTTAAAACAATTCCTATAAGGCTAGGAGTGAAATGTTCACAAGACTGTTTCAACTGGCTCTTTAAATTGAGTTAAATGACATACTTGCCATCAGTGTATGAAGACGGCTGATTTCTAGCAAGCTATACAATATTTGGTAAGGAAAATTAATTTTGTCAATATATTGGTTGTGAAATTTTATCTCATTTTGGCAATAAATTCAATTTCCCTTATTTTAAACAGGCTTTCAGATTCCCGTTGCCTTTTGTGTTTCTTTTCTGTAATTGTCTGTTAATATTTTATGCTGATGCTTCTGTTTTTGATTTTACACTGGTTACACTAGGTTTTTATGTATTGTTATACACGATCCTTTGTCAGTATGTAAGAATGTTTTCATAGTTTGCAAACTTTTTCTTTTTTAACTTTCTTTAGAATGCTAGTAACTTGACTTCTTATTTCAATAAAATTAATTCAACAAGCCAGAAGAGAACTGCTACACTTACTTCCCAACAAATGCATTAGTCTACCTTACCCACCAGCATCTATCCCTTTATGTTTTGTTTTGTTTCTTTTTCCTCTTGTTTTAATCACTGATCTATCTGTGTTCTCATGGAATATCAACAATTTCCCTAAATCCTATTCCCTGTTCAGCTCCAAAGAAGATAAAAGGATAAACTACAGGAGTGAACCTCCTTCTCTAGGAGTGACCCTTCTTCTATAAGGTCACTCCTGAAGTTGCCCCTTTTATCTTCTTTGTTTTCTGCCTATCAGTGTTACCATTCTACTGGACTATTACTATCAGTACAAAAACTTTATTAAATTTATTTTTCCTTGATAATGTGTTTTCTTTCAGTTATCACTGTATTTCTAAATTCTCTTTTGTAGCAAAATGTTTTGAACTAATTATTTGTATTTAGGGTCTGTACTTCTGTGTATGTTTTTTCTCTCGTTTTGTCAGCAGACTCTAAAACCCACTCTTCTTAAATAATACGTATCATCATCACTGGAAATCTTAATTTTGTCATGCTAATAAACAAGCCCAGCTTCATTTTACTTCATATCTGAGCAGTTTTCAATAATGTTGGTTTTTTTTTCTCTTTTAAACATATATTTGCTCTCTAGGTTATTCTTGTAGTTCACCAGCAGTTCTTATTTAAAAGCATACTCTTATCCTTTTCTTTCTAAATACTGGAGTAATTTCTCTTTTATTCTCTAACTACACAGCTGACTTATGATTTTCAGTACCATACCATGTTGATCATTTTAAATTCTTATCTCAATCTTTGAGTGTAGATTCATACACTCAGCTGTCTTCATAACATCTCCACTTGGATGTCTAACAAGCATTTCAAATATAACTCTTTTAAGAATAAATCCTTGATTCTTCTGTCTCAAAGTAACTCCTTTGCAAATTTACATCAACTGAATACATTCACTATGATTCCTCCAATTGCTGAGGCTCTAAACAGAATTTATTTTTTTCTCACAATCTATATGCAGTTAATTTACATTAACAAGTTTAATTGGCCCTTCTTTAAAAATTTGTCATTAATCTAATACTCACTATCTCCACAACTTAGTCAAGCTGCAGTATTCTCTCTGATTGACTACTGCAATGTTCTCTGTACTAGTCTACCTGATGCCACACTTTGCCCTAGTTGTTGATTCTCCACCCAGGGTAACATTTTTATTTTTATTTTATCTTTTATTTTAAGGTCAAGGGTACACGTTCAGGTTTGTTATATAGGTACACCTGTGTCATGGGTGTTTGTTGTGCAGATTATTTAAACATTCAGTGTTAAGCCTAGTACCCATTAGTTATTTTTCCTGATCCTCTCCCTCCTCCCACCCTTCACCCTCTGATAGGCTGAGTTCTTCCTCTCTATGTGTCCATATGTTCTCATCATTTAGCTCCCTCTTATAATTAGAACATGTGGTATGTAGTTTTCTGTTCCTACATTAGTTTCCTAATGATAATGGCCTTTGATTCCATCCATGTTCCTGCATAGGCCATAGTCTCATCCTTTTTTATGGTTGCATAGTATTCCATGGTATGTATATTACACATTTGCTTTGTCCAGTCTACCATTAATGGACATTTAGGTTGATTCCATGTCTTTGTTATTGTGAATACTATGGTATATCATTGTGGTTTTGATTTACATTTCTTTAAGTGATCAGCGATGTTGAGCTGTTTTTCTTATGACTCTTGGCCGTCTGTATGTCTTTTATGAACAAGTTTCTGAGTCCTTTGTTCCTTTGCCCCCTTTAGTTAATTAATTGATTAATTAATTAATGATATGGAATCTCACTCTTGTTATCCAGGCTTGAGTACATTGGTGCGATCTTGGCTCACTGCAACCTCTGCTTCCCGGGTTCAAGTGATTCTCCTGCCACAGCCTCCTGAGCAGCTAGGATTAAAGGGCCCACCACCAATCCTGTCTAATTTTTGTACATTTAGCAGAGACAAGATTTCTCAATATAGGCCAGGATGGTCTCGATCTCCTGACCTCAGGGGATCTCCCTGCCTCGGCCTCCCAAAATGCCAGATTACAGGTATGAGCCATTTTGCCCAGCCCTTTGCCCACTTTTTAAGGGTATTATTTTCTTTCCTTGTAAATTTGTTTAAGCTTCTTATAGATGTTGTATATTAGAGTTTCATCAGATGCATAGTTTGCAAATATTGTATCCCATTCTGTAGGTTGTCTATTCACTATTCACTCTGTTGATAGTTTCTTTTGCTGTGTGGAAGTTCTTTAGTTTAATCAGATCAATTTTTGATCATGTGTCAATTTTTGCTTTTGTTACAAGTGTTTTTGACAACTTTGTCATGAAATTGTTGCCCATTCCTATGTCCAGAATAGCATTGCCTAGGTTGTCTTCCAAAGTTTTTATAGTTTTGGATTTTAAGTCTTTAATCCATCATGAGTTAATTTTTGTATATGAAGCAGGAAAGGGATTCTGTTTCAATCTGCTGCATATGGCTAGCTAGTTATTCCAGCACAATGGGGAATAGGGAGTCCATTTCCCATTGCTTATTTCGGTCAACTTGGTCAAAGATTAAATCATTCTAGGTGTGTGACCTTATTTCTGGATTCTTTATTCTGTTCCATTGTTCCATGTTTCTGTTTCGGGGCTGGTACAATGCTGTCTTGGTTACTGTAGCCCTGTAGCATAGTTTGAAACTGAGTAGCATGATACCCCCAGCTTTGTTTTGTTTGCTTGGGATTCCGTTGGCTATTTAGGCTCTTATTTGGTTCCATGCGAATTTTAAAATAGCTTTTCTACTTCTGTGAAGACTCTCAATGGTAGTTTAATATGAACAGCATTGAATCTATAAATTGTTTGGACTGTATGTCCATTTAATTATATTGATTCTTCTTATCCATGAGCATGAAATTTTTCTGTGTTTGTATTTGTGTCATCTCTGATTCCTTTGAGCAGTGTTTTGTAATTTTCCCTGTAGAGATTTTTTACCTCTCTGGTTAGCTGCATTTCTAGGTATTTTATTCTTTCATGGCAATTGTGACTGGGGTTGTGTTCCTGATTTGGCTCCTGACTTGACTGCTGTTGGTGTATAGGAGTGATAATGATTTTTGTACATTGATTTTGTATCCTGAGACTTTGCTGAAGTTCTTTATCAACTTAAGGTGCATTTGGGCTGAGGCTATGGGATTTTCTAGATATAGAATCATGTCATCTTCAAACAAGGATAGTATGACTTCCTTTCTTCCTATGTGGATACTTTTTATCACTTTGCCTTGGCTGATTGCTCTGGCCAGGACTTCCAATACTATGTTGAATAGGAGTGGTGGGAGAGGGCATCCTTATTTTGTGCTAGTTTTCAAGAGAGGGTTTGAGTTTTTGCCCATTCAGTATGACGTGAGCTGTGGGTTTGTCATAGATGCCTCTTATTATTTTGAAGTATGTTCTTTTGATATCTAGTTTTTTAACATGAACAGGTGCTGAATTTTATCAAATGCCTTTTCTGAATCTATTGAGATAATGTGGTTTTTTCTTTAGTTCCATTTATGTGATGAATTACATATATTGATTTGTGTATGTTGAACCAACCTTGCATACTACTTGATAAAGCCTACTTTATCATATTGGATAAGCTTTTTGCTGTTTTGCTGGATTCTGCTTGCCATCATTTTTTTTGAGGGCTTTTACATTGGTGGTTATCAATGCAAAATTGGCCTGAAGTTTTTTGTTGTTGTTGTGTCTCTGTCAGAAAATAGCCAAAATCAGAGCTGAACTGAAGGCGATTAACACATGAAAAACCAAAGAGGAATAAATCCAGGAACTATTTTTTTTTAATTAACAAGATAGATAAACTACTAGCTAAACTAATAAAGAAGAAAAGAGATATGATCCAAATAAACACAATCAGAAACAACTGGGAGGTATTACCACTGATGTCACAGAAATACAAATAATGATCAGAAAATATTATGAACACCTCTATGCATATGGATTATAAAATCTAGAAGAAATGAGTAAATTGTTGGACACATATATTCTCTCAAGACTGAACCAATGAGAAATTGAATCTCTGAACAGACCGGTAACAAGCTCTGAATTTGAATCCATAATAAATAGCCTACCAACCAAAAGGAAGAGCTGGTATCATTCCCAAAAAGAAGAGCTGGTACCATTCCAACTGAAACTATTCCAAAGAATTAAGGAGGAAGGATTTCTCCCTAACTTATTCTACGAGGCCAGCATCATCCTGATACCAGAGTAATATTTTTGATGCCATGCAGATCATGTGATTCACTTGCACAAACCTTTGCAAAGTTTTCTTATGACAACCGAGATAAACCCCAAGCTCATTGTCATGATCTTTAAGAGTTATCAAGATATCCAATGCTTTATCTAATGTTTTAATTACTATGACTTCAAAATATTTATTGCTATTTGTGTGAATGCCCATGCTTATATTTCTTACTCAAATTATCCCGTAATTTTTGTTCCTTTTACCTTTACACATGCATTTTTGAAACATATTGCTCATGTACACAAAACTTGGGATTATGATTGTAACTTAATTGAATTTCAGACAGTCTTATATTTTTATGGTAGACATGCTTTTACTTATCAATAAAAAATATAAGAAACCACATTAAAAGAGAGAAAAAGAAAGATTATTATAAAAAGCATAAAAAAAGAAATTTATTAAGAATATAAAACTAAATGAAGAATATGAAAGATTATGAGAAGACATTAAAAATTAACGAAAGGTTAACTTTAGCAGATATAAAATAAAGTTTATAAACAATGGAGATAAAATGTCCTTTAAACAAGGCATATAATAGTACTACAATGTAAAACTAAAAATACACAACTAGTAAATAATTGTTTATGCATGCAGATGAAATGAGAAATTTAAAACTAGAAAATGAAAAAGATTCTAATAATGAGGAGCATATAAATTTAACATGTCCAGTAAGGCCTTAAAAAGAAGAATATAAAATAAAACATATCAGAAAATAAAAATTTTTAAATCAAGTTTTAAGAAAAATATATACATATATTAATTCATCATACAATAAGAAAATCATAAAATGTTCTAATTGCTGATGAATGATCGCCAAACAAAATATAAAATAAAATATTAAAAAATAGAACAAAATAAAATAAATATAAAAATAAGGAAATAAAATCAAAAAATGATGCTAATGATATGTGTATTTTGTATTAGTCTTTTAATAAAGGCATTTTCTTGACATAATTTCATATAGATTCATCCTTAGTTTCAGAGTGGAAAGATGATTGATAGGGAGCTAGCTGCAGAGCTGCTTACCTGCCACCACAGTGCAGTCACCACATTCAGCAGGAAACTCTCAGCATCACCATTGCTCTTCCTGAGGCATGTACAGCCTAGATGCTGTTAGCTCCACTGTAAGCAGTCAATTAGTATTCCTGCAGTGATTCAAATTTTAAGTTGTGAATAAACCTTTTTAGAAAAAAAATTCTGTGTAAAGAGTAATAATATTTATATTCCTATAATAGTACATTTAAATTAAAATTTGACTGGGAACATGTAGAGAGAATATGACTTGTCAGAAACAGAAGGTTAATTGAAGCCGAAGGTTCATGAAATTGAGTAGGGTTCCTGAAGATCTATGTCTAGAAGGAAGAGAATACTAAGCAAACAAAAGCCATAGAGACTGAGGTGACAAGTAGGTAATAAAAGATGCAGATAGGAGAGAAGCAGAAAGTAACAGGTATATGGAGACTAACTGAGTCAAGATTAACAATATAGTGATTCCTTTTCAGGTTTAGCATTGCCAGTGGTCCTAGGTATAAGGCCTCTGACATAACATTTTTTATTTAATTTTCTTGGCTTTATGTCTTTTGTCATATGTATATTTATATCAATATTCATTATTTGAACCAGTCTAAATTAATTCTTCTTTATAAACTATTATGTCAAATTTTTAAAAACCCTAAAGAAATAGAGTGAAATGGTCTTTGAATAAAGTAAAAAACAAGTGAAGAATCATAAACCAAAATAATCATAATTTGGCCATAATTGATTGGGATTACTAAAATAATAATAAACGGAATCAAAGTGTACTTCTGGTCAATATATTAACCAAACAATAGAAACAATTTTTTGTAAAAAAAAATATATATATATGAATAAAAATAAAAATATTTTTGTTGTTTGTTTTATAATTTTGTTTCAAAAGTAATTTTAATTTTAATAATTAAATGCAAACTTTTGTAAATCAAGGCAAATAATATGACTGCTATTTTCAAACAAAAAGTGGTTTATAATACAATAACAAAAACAGCATAGAAAATACATTTATTATATAAAAGCTGAGTATTTGATTTCATTGAGATGCAGAAAATCTACAGAAACTCTGTATGGATTGGCACATATCTGCATTTTGCTTGAGCTTTTATAAATACAAATCCCTTTTGATTAAAAGTTCATCTTTTAGGCTGTGATTAATTTCTCCAGTTAAGCTTCTTTTTTAAATTATTGCTATCTAAACCTCTCTTCAAGGTTGCCTTTACAATAGTCTCAAATTATATGAGTCTTCCTCTGATTTTTCCTGTGTTTCGGTTAGACTTGACTTTTAATACTTCTTCAAACTTATATTGTACATTGTTTACATTATGATTGTTCCCGCAGTAGTAACTTTTTTCCTTTCTATTGTTTAAATCATACCATTTTTATTTTTAATTAGGTAGAAAACACAGACAAGCAGTACATTCTAATTTCAAATAACAAAATAGTAAAATTAAAAATAAAACTTAAGATTACAGTGGAAATAATAACAATATAATTAATAGTAGAAATATAGTGAAGAATAATAGAAACTATAAAAATAAAATTATAATTATTCATGTCTTTTGAACTGACAGAGTAATATATATTATGTACATTCTGCTTTCCATTTCTATCAGGTATCCACACTGAAACCTGTCAGTTGTGACTAGAATCACTTTATGTCCACAGGGAAGGTAATTCCCAGTTAATCTGATTAACAATTAATGGTATTGGGTTAATAAAGCTTTGAGAAATTTTAATAAGGGAATTTTTAATTTAATTAAAATTTTTTTCATGGATATATAGTAGATGTGTATGAACATACATTTACATACACATTCATACACATCTACTATGTACTCACAATATTTTATACACATATACATACATATACGAGGTATATGAGGTGTTTTGATACAGGAATGCAATGTGAAATAAGCACGTCATGGAGAATGAGTTATTTATCCCCTCAAGTATTTATCCTTTGAGTTACAGACAATCTAATTACACTCTTTAAGTCATCTAAAAAATATAAGATTACATTATTATTGACTGTACCCACCCTGTGATGCTGTAAAACAGTAGGTCTTATTCATTTTTTCTATCTTTTTGATACCCATTAACCATCCCCAGATCCCCCACCAGCTCCCACTACCCTTCCCAGCCTCTGGTAACCATACTTCTACTCTCTATTGGGTTAGTTATTTAACTTAGATCCCACAAATGAGAGAGAACATGTGATGTTTGTTGCTGAAAATATACCTAAGTTTTACATATCAATAACTTTCAATGTAAAAAGGCCATGTAGTCCTGGACAGTTCATCATATACTATAAAGTTACATAAGAATCACACTCAATGTATTAATAATAAACTTGTCTTTGAAGAAAGTAAAAACCTAGGAAGATAATCATTACATATTGTTTTGATGATGATTATAATTTAATATATAACAATAAAAATGGTCAAAGTACAAAAAGAAAACATGTATATGTTATTCTGGGGATGTGAATAGAAATATTTTCTGTAATTTGCTTTCTAATTTAAAAAAAGTATGTACATTTATATATGATGGTTTATATATTTTACACATACACATATGTAAACACATATAAACCACCACATATAACTGTATATACCTATATATACACAGACACACATGCACATATATATATATATATACACATATACATATATATACATATATATAGTTTGTTGATACATTTTCACAGATTTTACCACAAGAAGGATATTTATTCTTAGTTCCTTCCATCTCTGCAATTTCTGACTAAACTAACTTGTTTGTTGCCTAGGCATTAGGTAAGCCACTATTTGGAGCAGTGACATTTTCCCTCCTGGGGATGCCCTTTTTACCAGTCTTCATGCTTAGCTGTCTGGAATCTTTATCTTTCACCTAAGTTCTCTCTGCAAAGCTTCTTGCTGCTTCTCTGTAATTGAGCTTGATCACACAGAGCATTGTTATCCTCCTGACTTTGTACCACCTAATGCTTCTAGGCTTCTTCCCAATTCTTCATTAGCTTAGAAGGAATATGGAGAAATGCATTTATTTAACCTATAATAATAGTCAGCATAAAATGTTTTTCTAGGTTTTTTTTTAGAACTAGAGATTAGTTTTATATATTCCAGGTGGTTTTACTTCAGTATGTTTACTGCCTCATGTTTGCATAATTGTATTTTTCACTATTGTATTTTTATTTGGCTTTTAAATAGGAAGACGAAAATAAATAAAAACAACACACGTATTTTCAGATAGTCAAGCTGCAGTTTATTTGCTATTCAATGTAGATTTGAGCACTTTGATTTGTAGAAGTCCTAACAAATGACTCAAAAAGGGTATTTTGAAATCCAGTAGAAATTTTGATAGTTAAAATGCAGACACTAAAAGTCACTGGAGTAACTTTACTCCGTACTTAATTAAATAAACCTCATTACCTCACTATCTTTAAGCATCTGCCTCTGTACACCTAAGAAAACCAAGTTTAACAGTAAGTTTTATTTATAGAGAATTTTATTTATAGATGATTTATAGAATACGTTTTATTTATAGAGGATTGAATTCTCAAAAGTTATTTTGATAAGATATTAAAATGCTGGTATTTGGGGGGACAACCAGAGCAATACCTAATGAAATATCTGAGAGGATTCCACTAAATCTAAATCTATAACTTAAAATTGTTCAAATTGCACATTGTACAATATATTTCTAAATTTATTAGAAGTGATAGAAAATGAATACATGTGAAGTTTATTCATTTTGATGTGAAGTTTATTTATTTATTCATTTTGACCAAGGGTCTCACTCTGTTGCCCAGGTTAGAGTGCAGTGGGAGGATCATGGATCACTGTAGCCTTGATGTCCTGGGCTCAAGCAATTCTCCTACCTCAGCCTCTCAAGTAGCTGGGAATACAGACATGCACCATCACACAGTTTTTAAAAAAAATTCTCTGTTGAAACAGGATTTCATGAATTGCCTGGGCTCGTCTCAAACTCTGGGCCTCAAGAGATCCTCCCACCTCAGCTTCCCAAATTGCTGGGCTAGAAGATGTGAACCACCGAGGCTGGCCAAGATGCAATGTTCAGATGTGATATATTTGCTTTAAGCATCAAATGACTCCAGTCTTTTCACCTTATGTTTCTGAATAGTTCTTTTAGATTTTTAAATGTCACAGTGACTGAAGATATGTTGACACACAAATTTGTGGAAACGTTTTTGATATATATTTGGAATCTTTTTTTTTCTGAATCTCTTAATTTTGATTTTTTTTGTCCTTTTGAGATACACACACACACACACACACACAGTCACACACACACTGTTTTGCTCAAATTTTGCACCTCTATTCAATCAGCAACCTTATTTGAATACTGTTTTGCCCTGCTTTGGGGAAAAGTAGAGAGCGATGCTGCCTCCACATCATTATACACTTAAGATTACAATACCCATTTACTAGTAGTCATGGCTTAAATTTACTCATTTGTAATTATGTGGAATGCACACCACATACGTTATCTCATTTAATTGCCACACCACACAAGGAAGTTAATATTTATTTTACTAATTCATGAGAAGTAATTAACATTAGAAAAGTTGGAGAACATGCTGACTATCAACAACTAGTACCTAAAAAGCTGAGATTTAAACCCAGATACTCTGACCTCAGCGAGTCTCTTCTTATCTTTTGTGATCTAGACCCACAGGCTTCATAAGTAATTAGTTAGTTAATAATTCAAAGTAAGAAATAACTTTCATCCAATGTCTATACTCTTATTTCAGCCTTAGCTACTTTAATAAATATTAATTTATTGAAACAATGCTAGTCATGTTAGAAAGCAGTAAGACCCAGAATGGCAGGAAGTAACGGTTTTTAAGGTAGACTCAGGTGAAAAATATTAGAGGCCTAAATCCTTTTTTTATTCAAAATTAAATAATGGTAAGAAGATCTGTGAAGGAAATTTGATATTAAAATGTTGGCTACTTATGTTAATTAGAGATATCAAGGCGATAAAATTATTGCTAATTTTAATATTGAAATATTATAAAATTATCAGTTCTCATTTCAAGTTGTTTTGTGGTCTAAATAAGACAATGGAAGTTATATGTAATTCAGAATCCAAAATTTGTTCTACATTCCTATATTTGCAAGAACTTTAACTGAAACTATTCAGAGGTGGATTGAACTCATTGTTCTGGTACTTTTTAATTGAATTATTTATAAAACTAAGAAAAACACAATAATAGTTTTAAACATTTATGATGTACAAAAAAAAATTATACCTTCTGGCAAATTTTTGCTAGATGATTACTAAATATTACTGTCTGTTCAAAATATCCTCCCTCTTCCGCTGTATCAAAGAGAATACATCAAGGTAAATGTGTCTAGACCAGTCCACAATATATTCTATTAACATATTTATTTGTAACAAAATCATTTAACCAAGACATTTATTGAATTATTGGTATCTCACTCTTTGCAAAATGAAGCTGTATCAATGGGACTTAGGTAGATGGACTCTTAATTGTGAATAACATATTTCTGAGATTTTAAAATATTTAAGTATGGTACAGTTTTCTAAAATTCTATCAGAACATGCAACTAACAATATAAAGCATTTTTCAATGTTTTATTAAAATAAATGATCAGTAAATTTAATCTTAATAAAACATCCTCTTTATAGAACTATTTTTGGATTAAACCTGAAGATGTTTGGAAAAAAAAATATTAGAAGGCTACTTTTTACTAGCTATCATATAGGTAAAGATAGACTATTTAAAATAAATGTGAAAAATTAAAAGAAATATAATTCAATCTAATAGTAATATAGAGTAAAATAAGCAAAATAAATCAGAATCAATACAATTGTTTCAAGTAAAATATGTATACATAACTTTGAACATTTTGTATGAAATACAGTTTTAAATTAAAATGGAATATCTATCAATTTAAAATGCTGGGTTAGTTGTCTCCATTTGGAAATAAAAGAATTGGATAACAATTAAACAAAACATATAAGAAGTACTTGCTACATTTAAAAGTTATTTTTTCTAAAAATAAACCAATAAAATAAATAAAAAAAAATTAAAGTGGATAAAGTGAGCATTTTATGTGGGAAAATCATTTCTCAACTTTAGAGCTAACTGAGAAACCACTCTAAAGAATATTGACTCAGAGTCTAAATATTATTCCCACAAAACATCAGTATAAGCAGCATTTAAAGAGGGAAGACAAAATAAATTGACATATGTATGTATTTTTTATTATTATGTGCAGAAGGAAAATACGTGTCTTCAGTGAATGGGATTGGGAAAACTGAACATCCACATGCAAAACTGAACCCTTACCTTTCACCACATTCAAAAATTAATTCAAAATAGATTAAATATTTAAATGCAAATAAAATGTAATGGGAAAGCTTGTAGATATTGGTCTTTGCAATGCTTATTGATTTTGATATGGCATCAAAAGCACTGGCAACAAAACAAAAGTAAACAAGTGGGGCTACAAACTAAAACTCTCTGTATGAGATGGGAATAACACAGGGTGGTTGCAGGAGAACAGAAAATTTCAGGTGGCAGTTTTGCATGTCTAGCAAAGGGAAACTGGGAAATAGCTGCACAGGCTAGGGACTGGTAAGTCCCTGAAAAACCAGGGTGTAGAATAAGCTGGCTAAGATTGGCTGGACCCAAGATGGCAGTGGATTTGACCTGGGTTTCACCTATGCCATATTATACACTTACCAACATACAAAATCCCACAGTCACCAGTACCATGACAGTTCCTGGGACACCCATATATGGTGTAAAACTAGGTGGTGCCACAGTTTTGAAAAATCCTCACCTTTTCCAGCATAAATTGAAACAGAAACATCAGATTGGATTGGGGATTTGATTAATAAGAAAAAAAAAACTATCTTTGAAACTGTGTTCTTAAAGATTTGGAAGAAGACAACTCAGATGCAAAGGTGGCAGAAGTTCTAAAGATCAATTTGAGCCTTTGTCAGAGTTACAGTCAACAGTTTACAAAGCAGAAAAACAATAGCGCTAAGACTTAACAGTGTATAGAGTACAGGAGGAGAGAGAGAGATCTAATCTAGGAAAGAAGAAAGATCAGGTCAAGAAATATCCATGGGACTTTCTGTCCCTATCTTTCTTTAGCAAAGGATTTGAAAGTAGTGGGGGACTGTTAAACTGGCAATGCTAGGCAAAGAACAAGTCATTAAATGAGAGAAAGCACCAGTGAGTTATCAGTATCAGCATTTCTGACTCCTGGAGCACCACATGAGGCAGACTTGCAAAAAGACTTCTTGGGCATAAGGCCCTGGGAGGGGCCTGATTCTTCATTAGTCCTTGGCACAGTCACTGTTTTGCTTCAGAAATGTTTTAAAAAGTAAATACATTGATAAAAGAGAAGTCTGAAAAAACCTGCAAAAGCAAGCAGTATCCTGAGCTACCATGAAACAGTGGAAATCTAACACGTGGAAGGTGACACGACAAGTTTTTTGTTTGTTTTGTGAGGAACTTCTAGATTGCTGAGTGAAGATTGTAGAAAAATCAGTTGAATTCCACTGATAGGAAAGCATTGAGAAAGTTTCATTTTCTGAAAAGAGCGAAAGTGCCTTGTGTAAGTGATAGTAGAATGCTGTGGAAATGTCACAAAATAGAGATTTCAAGTAGCATTTTCTTTCCTGCCTGAATTAAGGTGTTAATTGCAAGTCTAGTATTGCCCTGCCACCAATAAAAATCTGCAGCAGTTAATAATAAATTTAACTTTGTTATTTGGATTGAGAAAAGGGTTCATAAAATAATTTTTGACCATATTTTAACGGAAGTCCACAAAAGACCCCAATTAAAAACTGATTGCTATTTTGTCAAAACTCTATCTTACACCTGAAGTGCATCTTGTCTCTTATAAAATTAACCATAGGTACATCTATGTTTCTTCTCGGTGGTTACTATGAAATTAACACAGAACTAAAAATAAAGCATGGCATAATTTAGCCTACGTAATAATTTAGATATCTCAAAAACATTTACAGTTATAAATTACTATTATTTGTGTTAATTTTATGTATAAATTTTTCTGTATTTAGGACCCAAATGTTTAGAAATTATTTGTAAAAGTACAGAAAATAATAGTGATAAACTTAATGCATTGTGAAAACTAGAACATGTGAAACCAGTTCTACATGGTCATATAAATGTAACATGAACTACTGAAATGGGGCCTATTAAATTCCTTTAATTGAGCTTTTGGTGTCAAAGTTTGCAATTTGGTAGCCTTTGCTGGCATTGGTAATTAGATGTTTAGAGTAGGACAAATGTAATTCTAGGATAATTGAACATCTTTTCATCATAAGAACTTTAAATAATGGAAGTTTAACACCAAATCTACTTTGGATAAGCGATAAATTAGGATAGTAGGGTCCAAAAAATCACAGAACTTAAGGTAATTTTAGATGAAACATTAACATTACATATTTATTCATTGATATTCTCTCTCTTTTTTTTCATTTTTCAAGAATAAAATATATTATTAACTAGACTCACTATGTTGTCCAGTTGATCTCTTGATGTTATTTTTCTAACTGAAAATTTGTATTCTTTGATAAATATCTCTCTAACTCCTAAGCCCAACCACCCCAGCTAATGGAATCTCTGTGCTACTCTCTACTAACTACCAGATTATCTTTTTATAATTTGACAAATGAGTGAAATAAGGCAGTATTTGTGCTTCTCTGCCTGGCTCATTTCACTTAGCATAGCTGGGATTACAGGTTTGCGCCATCATGCCTGGCTATTTTTTGTATTTTCAGTATAGAAGGGTTTTCGCCATGCTGATCAGGCTGATCTCGAACTCCTGACCTCATGGTCCACCAGCCTCGGCCTCTCAAAGTGCTGGGATTACAGGCATGAGCCACTGCACCCAGCAACTTATTCTTAGTATCATAATATATTAATTATATATAACAATATCAAAGCTAGTGAAAAGTGGGAAAATAGAAATATTTACTCTCAGACTGAATATAACAGACATAAATTAAGAATAATAGCTGATTATTTACGTTTATATTTTTTCTGCTCCATGTCTATAATAATTGAAGAAATTCCTACACTAAGATAAAGTATTTTATGAAGAAGTTTACTGAGAAGTCTCTGTAAGATAATCTTTGAGGAAGTGAAGGAGACTGGATTGGGAAAAGCAAGAAGCTAACCAGTAACGTGGTTGCACATGAGACCTCACCGAATCATACGGGTAGCTTGGGAGTTACGATGGCCTTTCCAAGTTGTCCCAAATTGAAGCAAGGCTGCTATTTTGAATTTCTGCATCATAGAAAACTGGTTGGCTGCAGGGTGAAAATGCAGCTTTGGGCTAGGTCTATCCCTTTGACCAAAGCAATTCCAATTGACATTTGAAACTATAATCCATCCGTGGCCAAATTTTCTAGCAGCTAGTGGATGTATTTGCCCTGAAGTGGGATTGGACAGAACACGACAGTATTTGCTGCAGGGAATATGTATGTTAGAAAGTGATAAATCTTTCAGAGAGAGATGAAGCGGGGCAAAAAGTCTCTTGTGACTGTAAGGGTCAGATTGTGGCAGAATGAGTTTCAGGTACAAGATGGCTTTATAACACATATACTTTTTGAGTGCTGGGCATAAGTATATATTATTTTCAAGGGGACACTACCGTAACGTTATTTAGCACAAAACAGTTCCCAGTATACAGTTTCACTGCTATATTATAATTGTTTATCACAATGCTTACAATTAGTTAATTAAAAATAAGACCCAATGAAATACTCTGGGTACAGCTTCTTAAATTGGATGTGACATTTTCTTTCACACTATTTTTTTTAACAGCATTTCTGAGAGGTCTGCACTTCCTGGTGCCTAACTCAATTCTTGCATTTTTTTCCCCAATGAGTTTCTATAATAATTTTTCTGAAAAGGAAGTATAGCACAAAGTTGAAAATATAGTTTTTGCAGTTAGACTATTTTTGAATTCCAGATTTCCAGTGTGACATTGGGCAGGAGCTTAAACATTTAAGCCTCCATATTTTTTTCTTTATAAAATCTTTTTTTTTCCTTTGCAAATTAGAGTGATCTTGTTAATGATAAAACAAGCACAAGTATGTTAAGTGCTTAGGATAGGACATGACACACAATAACTGTTCATTAAACTGTATATTTATAGTATTATATGTGACTGAAGTAGAAGCAGCTGTAGCAGTAACAACAAGATCGCCCTGATTCACTCTTAAGCAAGCTCTTTCAGCATACCTCACTGTTTCTACTAATTTTATGTGAATAAATTTAGCATAAAAGGAGTAAATTAAACTGATCAATGATACATAGTTTTAGAATTTTGCCTAGTGCCAAATTACACAGTGCTATAAATCGCTAACATTTTTTACACCTGTTTCTATAAGCTCAGTATATTTAGTTATGCATACATATTTATAAATAGTTAATTTAATAATTAAATTTAATTATAATATGAACTTCATTAAAATATACCAAAATGTAGTACAGGTTATTTGAAGTTTTTAAAACGAATATTCATATGGAAGATATCACAGTACAAATTTTAAATGCGAGCAGCACAGGTGATGCATGAATGTTACCAAGACAACCCTATAGAAAGACTTTATTTCAGTGCTTAGTACCACACCAAAGAAAGCATCCTTTCTAAACCAATGATTCTGTGATAGAGAAACCTACGGAGCCTATCATTTGAATTTAAGGAATCAGAAAAAAAAAGTGATTTTGCCTTCTCTAGTGAAATTTCTACCTTATTGCCTGAAAAGGAAAGAAAGTGATTCTTATGAATGATTTATTTTGAACAAGTCACTGTAATATAAATGGAATAATCTTTGGAGAATAGAGAGACCCTGAGCAGTAGCCTGTTGAAGCAAAAAGAACAAATACAAGTGGGTACTTTTGCTTAAGTTTAATAAAAGCAGAGGAACTAATGATTGACTCTAAAAGAAAACTCTATGTTTCAGACCACCTAAAGATTCAGGGAAGCAAAATAAAATGTAACTTTTAAAGAACTGAATCTGATCATTTTGAAGATAATTTTAATTTTAAATTTAGATGTCCTCTACTGGGCCCTAGAAAATTCATTCTCTAAATTTAATGATTTTCTTTTTCTCTGAACTAGTTACAAAATAGAACATTTACTATTAACACTATTTAGAAATTACAATAGAATAAGTATACAATTTTCTATTGGCTATAAGTCAGAATTATGTTTATATAATGCTGAGAACATAGTAGGCATTCAATATATGTCTGCTTTAATGATTGAATTTAGACTTTTGGGATACCTAAAATGTTTGTAGTTTTGGAAAATAGCTAAATAACATGCCAAACAGGAAGTCTATATTGTGAGCTTTGTTTTTTAAACTACATATAATCATATTTGGACCAATCCCTGTTCTGATCATATCTCCTGCATTATACCACTATATCATATTTTCAAGGCAAATTGCAGACACAAGATTTTTATAGTTAATGATTTTTTATGATATATGAGAGAAACACACTTATATCCCTAGGCGGACATAATGAGGAATTGAGAAATTACAAATCTCCCATTAAACAACATCCCCTTGGAGCTAGGAAGTGTTTATTCTTGAGAATCATTTGGGAATGCAGCAGAAAAACATGATTTGGACAATGACTTGTTTTACAGATATGCAGAAAAACCTGACTTGGACTGTAAATTGATTCAGATCAAGAATAAAGCATTTATTTAATGGCAGAATATGTATCTCATATTGAGCCTATTGTATTTAGAACCTTGAGTACCTCAATTCTTCTATATAAATATATTTCTTACACATATACTTACACATGTACATTTTTGACATGTATACATATCTTTTTTATTAGGAAAGCATCAACATATAGAATTTTCTGATTTGTTGAGTATACTGCATTCTAAAAGACAGAATTCCATACTGGGAGAGTATTGCCTTTGAACTGGTACTTCTGTTGTGCTTTCAATAGGTCTTCCCTATGAACTATCAGTCCGGAATAGTCTGAATAGTCCAGAAGTTATATCATGAAGTGACTACTATTTTACAAGCTTACTTCTGCATCCCATTTACTATAAAGTACATTTGCTAGCCCAATAGAATGTTAATTAGGATACAATTGTAATGGTTCAAATTCTCTGTAAAACATTAGATTGTAGTGCCAACTGAGGCCCTGAGACAGAATAATTTTCTAAACAAAACAAAAAAGTGTGTTTCTGGGAGATTGAAGAGTTCCAATGTAGTCAAACTGAAATCAGGAGAACAGTTGATCTCCTCAAGATGTTGAGGCACATCATGAGCATAGTGTTGCTGTCTGTTTGTTGCTAGGAGAATAGAGATCTAGAAGTAGCAGTAGAAGGCCTTATCTTGGTAACAAGGATGTGAATTTGCACCAATGTGAGTCCCCTGTTTCTGCTACTGTGGCCACTTTCTTCACATGTAAATCATGCCAGCACAACAGACAGTCTGTTGTCAACTGGTCTAATCATTTGTTAATTTCATTGGTTAGTTCATATGCTGTGAGTTCATATGCTGTATATCCATATACATCTACCTTTGACTTTATATTGGATTTTCCATTTTTTTCTCTTCCCAATCCCTGACCGACTTCCTAAATAATTTATCTCTGTTTATGAGTTTGTATATTATAAACATGGCCAACAAAAACTGGATGAGTAGATACACTCTCTGAAGATATGGCCATCAGGAAGATTTTCTCTTGTTAATATCTTTCAACATTATTTCTTATTAAAGCTCTAGTGCAGTTCCTATGTAAGCCAACTAATTCATAGACTAGGTGCAGGCATTTTCCTCTTTCTTCAGCTGGTGAGGTAGGATCTGCAATATAGTTAAAGATATGAGCTGAGTGAAGGCCTTTGAGACAACAATGGAATATGGCATGAATCACTGGGCTTCCTGGATATGCAATTTTTGTTTCCCTCAGTTTTTACTTTGCTTGATGCTGGATAAGCCAACTCCTGCATACTATGGATTGTTACTGTCCTCCTAGATCTTATTACTCAATGGATCTGACAGTACATAGATCATAATTTGTTGACAGTACATAGATCATCAAAAGCTGCATGGGCGTTTGATGTCTTTTAATGAGACTTTTTGTTTATACCAGGGCTTAGTAGCTGTTTCTTAAAAGACTTTTAATTTTCTGCTTGAGGGGCAGGAATATGCTATATAATCATCAGCTTGCATTGTATCTCTTCCTGGGGCTTGCCATAAATTGTACATCCCCCTTTTATTCCCTACAACCACCAATACCTCCAACAGAATGTTTAAGGATCATTTCCCTGGCCACCCAGATTTGTTGCAGAGCAGGACTCTACTCAAAAGGAGGCACATTTTTTGTATCTCCCCAAATATGATCCAAAGTATTATTCTTAGATGTGCAATATACTGCCTCCAAGATTCAAAAGACCCACTAGTTTTGCCATTACTTTGAGGTATAAAGTATAAATTGGAATAATTTGTTTTCCTTTACCTTGAAAAGCTGGTCCAGCACACTGCTGACCACTTTTCAAACAAGTTGAAGAGAATAGCTATTTAAGTCAAACATTTTTTGAAGAAGGTCAATGATAACCTAATGGTGATGATAGCATTGAATCTATAAATTACCCTGGGCAGTATAGCCATTTTCACAATATTGATTCTTCCTAACCATGAACATGGAATGTTTTTCCATCTGTTTGTGTCCTCTCTTATTTTCTTGAGCATTGATCTTCTTCACAGAACTCAAAAAAAAAAAAAAAAAACCCTGAAACTTTATATGGAACCAAAAAAGAACTCTCATAGACAAGACAATCCTAAGCAAAAGGAACAAAGCTGGAGGCATCATGTTACCTACTTCAAACTATACTACGAGGCTACAGTAATCAAAAAGCATGGTACTGGTACCAAAACAAGAGATATAGACCAATGGAACAGAACAGAGGCCTCGGAAGTAACACCATGCATCTACAACCATCTGATCTTTGACAAACCTGACAAAAACAAACAATGCAGAAAGGACTCCCTGTTCCATAAATGATGTTGTAAAAACTGGCTAGCCATGTGCAGAAAGCTGAAACTGGACCCCTTCCTTACACCTTACACCAAAATGAACTCCAGTTGGATTTAAAGATTTAAACATAAGACCTAACACCATAAAAACCATAGAAGAAAATCTAGGCAATACCATTCAGGACATAGGCATAGGCAAGTATTTCATGTCTAAAACATGAAAAGCAATGGTAGCAAAAGCCAAAATAGACAAATGGGATCTAATTAAACTTAAGAGTTTCTGCACAGCAAAAGAAACAATTATTAGAGTGAACTGGCAACCAAAAAAATGGGAAAAAATTTTTGCAATATCCACATCTGATGGACTAATATCCAGAATCTACAAAGAACTAAAGCAAATTTACAAGAGAAAAACAACCCCATCAAAAAGTGGATGAAGGATATGAACAGACACTTTTCAAAAGAAGACGTCTACATGGCCAACAAACATATGAAAAACTGCTTTTCACTGATCATTAGAAAAATGCAAATCAAAACTACATTGAGATACCATCTCAGGCCAGTTAGAATGGTGATCATTTAAAAATCTGGAAACAACAGATGCTGGAGAGGATGTAAAGAAATAGGAACACTTTTACACTGTTGGTGGGAGTGTAAATTAGTTCAACCATTGTGGAAGACAATTTCTAGATCCTCAGGGACCTAGAATAGAAATACTATTTGACCCAGCAATCCTATTACTGGGTATACACCCTAAGGATTGTATATCATTCTATTATAAAGACACATGCACACGTATGTTCATTGCAGCACTGTTTACAATAGGAAAGACCTGGCACCAATCCAAATGCCCATCACTGATAGACCGGATAAAGAAAATGTGGCACATATACACCATAGAATAGTATGCAGCCATAAAAAAGGATGAGTTCATGTCTTCTGAGGGACATGGATGAATCAGGAAGCCATCATTCTCAGCAAATTGATGCAAGAACAGAAAACCAAACATCACATGTTCTGACTCATAGGTGGGTGTTGAACAATGAGAACACGTGGACACAAGGAGGGGAACATCACACACTGAGGTCTGTTGGGGGGTGAGGGGCTAGGGGAGGGATAGCGGAGGGTGGGGAGATTGGGGAGGGATAACATTGGGAGAAATACCTAATGTAGGAGATGGGGATGGAAGCAGCAAACCACCATGGCAAGTGTATACCTATGTAACAATCCTGCAAGATCTGCCCATGTACACCAGAAATTAAAGTATAATAAAATTTTTTTAATTAAGTTTTTTTGAGATTAAGTTTCTATACAAGTCAAAATTTTATAGCATCTTTAAGTAGACAGTAGCGAGTGCAATGTACTACGGATGAATTAAATGATAAAGAGTTTTATTACTGTCCTCTTTGGCTACCAAGATGTAAATAAGTGACCTTTGGATCTACCTGAAATTTTAAGTGTTAACAGAATTCCTCCTCTCTGAATTGGGAATCACATCTTTCAGTTTCTGGTAATAATAGAATAATGAATGCATTAAGTTATAGAAAACTTGATATTTTATGTTTAATATTACTGAAGATACTTTTAAGGAAGCTTAAAGTATTATTTGAACTAAAATATTTTAAAATCAATACTTCTGCATAGTTATCAATAGATAGGCTTCACAAGTGTTAAGTAGGTATTATTAAAATCTTCTAAATCAGGGAATATTTTTGTCAAATTAGAAATTGGATAGTCATATTTTCTGACTCAAAATGTGGTTATTTCACAAAAGAATAAACTCTGGATTGCTTCTTTGTCATGGAACATTACTTTGGGGGAATGGTATAAATGGCTAAATTGTGTGCATCATCTATTGTGATGAAGCTTTAATATTCAACACTAATAAGATATAATTCTTCCTAAAATGTAGAATTGATAACTTCACTAAGACATTCAAATATTTTTGTTAATTTATGTATTTATTTTTAATAATTAACAAAGATTATATACAAAAGGTGTACAGTGTGATTTGATGTGTGTACTATTGTGTAATAATTAATTGACATGTCCATCATCACCTATGTTGTATATTAGATTCCCACAATGTTTTTATCTATCTAAAAGTTTTATACTTTGATCAATATCTTATGATTGCCCACTCTGATACTACTGGTAACCACCATTCTACTCTACTTCTGTCTGGCTTATTTCACTTAGCATAACATCCTTCAGGTTCCCTGTGTTTTCACAAATAACAAGATTCCTTTTTTCATGGCTGAATAATATTTGATTATATATGTACCACATTTCCTTTGTACATTCATTCATGGATGGATACTTAGGGTGATTTCATGTCTTTCTATTGTGAATGGTATCACAATAAACATGGAAGATACAGATACTCTTCAGAATAATTATTTTATTTGATATATGCCTAGAATATATGCTGGATTGTATGAGAGTTCTATTTTTAATTGTTTGAATGATTTTCTTAATATTTTTCATATGACTGTACCAACCTATATTCCCACCAACAATGTACAGGGTTATCTTTTCTCCACACTCTCACTAACATTTATCTCTTGTGTTTTGTGTGTATGTGTGTGTGTGTGTATTTAGTAGTAGCCATCCTAACAAGTGTGAAGTGATTTATCACTGTGATTTCAAGTTGCATTCTCTGATAATGAATGATGATGAGAAGCTTTTCATATGTTTGTAAGGCAGTTTGTATGTTTTCTTTGGAAGTATGTATTTTCAGACACTTTGACCATTTTTTATTGGGATAGTTGCAGGTTTTTTGTTTGTTGTTTGCTATTGGGTTTTGTATATATGATTTGCAAATATTTTCTCTCTTTCTGTAGTATGTCCTTTTAGGTTGATTATTTTTCTTTGCTGTGTAGAATGTTTATGTTCTGTGTAGTCTCTGTTCGTTTTTGCTTTTATTGGCTGTGCTTTTGATACCATATTTAAAAAATTATCAAGGAACTTTTTTCTATGTTTTAGGAGTTTTATGATTTTAGATTTTATATTTCAGTATTTAATTTATTTTTGGTTAATTTTTGTATGCATTGTAAGACAAAAGTCCAATTTCATTTTGCATGCGTTTGAAAAAGATATTCAGCTTTTTCTGCCCAATTTATTGATGAGGTTTTCCTTTTACCATTTTATATTATAGGTGACCTTGTCAAAACATTAATTGGTCACATATGGGTTGATTTATTCCTGAGTTCTGCATTCTGCTATTTGGGATTGTATGTGTCATTTTATTACAGCACCATCTTTTTTGATTACTATAAATTTGTAATTTAGTTTGACATCAGGCAGTTTGATAGATACCTACAGCTTTTTTCATTTTCCAAGGTTGGTTTCACCATTCATGTGTGTGTTTGTATGTTTGTGTGTGTGTTTGTGTTGTGTGTGTGTGCTTCCACATGAACTTTTGATTGACTTTTTTTCTATTTCTTGGAAAAAGCTAATTCAAATATTATAGGGATTGCATTGAATATATAGATTGCTTTGGGCATTATGGACATTATAATGAATAAACTCAGAAAAGCTGTAATTTCCAAAATTATTATAAAAATACAAGTTGTGTTTCTATATCTTAACAATAAATTGTTAGAAAAATAATTTAAAAACATGATTTTATCAAGAATTATAAAATACATAGTAAAAATTTAAGCAAAAACATGAAATATCTGTACACTGAAAATGATAAAGTATTGATTAAAGAAACTGAAGAAGACACAAATAAATGAAATGATATCTAATATCTGTAGACTGGAAGATCTTTTATTAACATATAGTGTAATTTCCCGAAAAATCTTGTCAAAATAACATTTTTCTTTTATATGGATAATGAAATTGAAACTTAAAGAAGTTATGTAATTAGCTTACCATCACACTACTAGGAAAAAGATGTCCAGTATTTATCTATACAAATTTGCCTGTTTTGAGTATTTCATGTAAACTGAATCATATAATATGAAAAATTTGTTTTCATCAAATTCTTGAACTTACCATGTTTTCAAGGTTCATCAACATTGTATCATGTATTAATGCTTTATTCCTTTTTAAGGCTGACAGATAGATAGATAGATAGATAGATTCACATCTATATACTTAATTAACATTTGTGTTGTTTTACTTTGGAATGTTATGAATAAGTTTGTTATAAACATTTACGTACAAGTTACTGTGTGTAAATGTGTTTTCATTAATTGGGGGTACATATTTTGTAGTTGTATTTTTGGGTCATATGGTTTTTAAATAAATGTCTAACTTCTCAACTTCAGCAAAAATGTGTTTATTTTTTCTTTTTCATTTTGCTCTGTCACCCAGGCTGGAATGCAGTGGTGTGATCTCTGCTCACTGCAACCTCTGCCTCCCAGGTTCAAGCAATTCTCCTGTCTCAGTCTCCCAAGTAGGGACTATGGTTGCATGCCACTATACGCAGCTAATTTTTGTATTTTTAGTAGAGATAGGGTTTCACCATATTCATCAGGCTGGTCTTGAACTCCTGATTTCAGGTTATACACCTGCCTCAGCCTCCCACAGTGCTGGAATTACAGGCCTGAGCCACTGGGCCCAGCCACAAAAGTGATTTTAATGTGCTCATTTTCATCAGCAACTTAGGAGTTACTTGATTTCTACATGTTCTTACCCACATTTGGTTAGCTTTACTGTTTCTTTGATCTTTGGCAGGATATATACTTTCAGCTTTAAGTTCCAAACTTAACAAGTACTGGTAGCTCCTGATCTACTATTAATATTTCATAAAGTTACATAAAATATACTTATCTTTTATATTTATTTAGCTTGGTGGAGAAAATTGTTATTGCATGTCTTTTCTATTATAGTCATATTAATGGGTGTAAAGTAGCATCTCATGTGCTTATGATTTGTGACTTTATAAAAACTAATGATTATAAACCTATCATGTGCTTATTAGTCATTTGGGTATATTTTTTGGAGAAATACCTATTTTGCCCATTTAAAAAATAAATCATATTTACAAAACAGTTTTAAGTTAACAGCAAAATTAACCAGGACGTTTGAGACCAGCCTGGTCAATGTAGTGAAACCCCTATCTCTACAAAATGGAAAAAAAAAAAAAAGAATTCCCTGTTTTTTCTTGCCTTAATAGTTTGTAATATTCCACTGTTTACATGTATGACTGTTTATTTATTTTTTCACCTATTGAAGGACATCTTGATTTTCTCCAAGTTTTGGGAATCACGAATAAAGTTTCTGCAGGTCTCTGCATGCAGGTTACTGTGTACATAAGTTTTTCATTTATTTGGGTGAATTCTAAGAAGCATGATTACTGAATTGCATTGTAATAGCACATTTGGTTTTATAAGAAACTGCCAAACTGTTCCAAAATGGCTATACTATTTTCCCTTCCCACCAATAATCAAAGGGAGTTCTTGTCGCCCCACATTTTCCCCAGCATTTGGAACCAGAGTTTAAATGTTGGCCATTCTAATAGAGGTATAATGGTATCTTATTGCTTTTTAATGTTTATTTCCCTAAAGACATATGCTGTAGGACATCTTGTATATAATTGCCATCTTTATATCTTCTTTGCTGAGGTATGTGCTCATTTTTACTAGGTTGTTCGTTTTCATATTGTTGAATTTTAGAGTCCTGTTTACGTTTGGAATGAGTCTTTTATCAGATACATCTTTCAGAATTGTGTTCTCTCACTGTTTCTTGCCCTCTTATTATCTTGACATTGCCTTTCATACATCAGAAATTTTTATTTTAATAACATCAAAATTACAAATTACTTCAAGATTTTACTTTTGGCTTTTTGGTGTTGTATCTAAACCAACACCATAGGCAAGATCATGTATATTTTTTCCTATGCTATCTTCTGGGGGTTTTGTATTTTTTCCTGCACATTTATGTTTATGGTCCCTTTTGCATTAATTTTTGAAGGATGTAAGATCGATTTCTAGATTTATTTTTGTATATAGATGTCCAGTTTTTCCACTACCATTTGTTAAAAATACTATCTTTTTCACATTGTATTTCATCTGTTCTTTTTTCTGAATACCAAATAATTTTATTTTTTGGTATATTTCTAAACTTTCCATTATTTTTAGTCCATTTTCCTGTTTTTTTAAAAACATTACCTCATTTCCTTGTATACTTACTGCAGATTTATAGTAAGTCTTAAAATAGAGTAGTGTCAGCCCTCGTTTTATTCTTATTCAGTATTGAATTGTTCATATCTTAGAGGAAAAGCTTCAGTGTTTTAGCAATAACTAATATGTTAAAGGTAGTTTTTAAAATAGATGCCTTTATCATTTATGCAAAGTATATTCTTAGTTTATTGAGTATTTTTACATGAAATAATATTGAATATTTTAAATTCTTTTTACTGGATCTATTGAGAGGATCATGTGATTTTTATCTAATTATTCATAACGGTTTATTACAATGATTGATAATTGTATGTTGAAACAACCTTTTATTCCTTGAATAAATCCCACTTGGTAGTGGTATATAATCTTTTTATATGTTGCTAGATGTGATTTTCTAATGTTTTATTAAGGACTTTTTATCTACATTTATAAGAACATTGGTGTGTAGTTTTCTTGTGATGTCTTTTGCAGGTTTTAATATCAAGCAAAAGCAGCTATAGAATTTGGAAGGGTTCCCCTTTTGCCTATTTTTTCGAAATGTCTGTGAATAATTGATATTAATTTTTATAATTAAATATTAGTAATATTAATTAAATATTCTTCAAATATTTGGTAGAATTCATCAGTGAACTCAACTGAGCCTGGGCTTTATATTGTTTGAAGTCTTTTCATGACTAAATGTATCTCTTTAACTATTATAAGTCTATTTTTAATGGTTCTAATTTTTTATTAATACAGAAGAGATGTACATATTTTGTGGGTCCATGTGATATTTACACATTCTTATAATGTCCAGTAATAAAATCAGGGTAATTAGCATATCTATCCTCTTATACTTTTATTTTTTTAAATGCTGGGAACATTTGAATTGTTTACTACTAGCTATTTTAAATATGCAATAAATTATTTATTATAGTCACTTTGTGATTTATCAAACACTATCTTTTCTTCTTCTTCTTTTTTTTTTTAAATCTATCTGCGCTTTGTACCCATTAATCAACCTCTCCTTACTTCCCTTCTCCCAACCCTTCCTGAACTCTGGTAAGTGGCAGTGTGCTCCCTATTTTCATGAGATGCATTTTATTAGCTCCCAGATAGGAGTGAGAAAATGTAATCTTTGTTTTTCTGTGCTTGCCCAATTTTACTTAATATAATGACCTCCAGTTCAATCCATGTTGCTACAAATGACAAGTTTTTATTCTTTTTAATGGCTAAATAGTAGTCCACTGTGTATATATACAAAATTTCTTATCCATTCATTCTTTGATGAGCACTTAGGTTGATTATACATGTTTGCTACTGTGAATAGTTTTGCAATAGACATGGGAATGCAAATGTTTTTTCGATATGTTGATTTTGTTTATTTTAGTTATATACCTAGTAGTAAAATTATATGATGGGTTTTTTTGTTTTGTTCAGTTTTGTTTTTTGAGACATGGCCTTTCTCTGTTACTCAGGCTGGGATAGAGTGGTGCAATCATGGCTGACTGCAACCTGTGCCTCCTGTGTTCAAGCAGTATTCCCACCTTGACCTCCCAAAGTGCTGGGATTATAGTAGTGAGCCACCACACCCAGCCCATATGGTAGTTCTATTTGTAGAGTGTGGGAGGATACTCCTTACTGTTCTTCATAGTGATCAGGCTAATTTATATCCTTACCAACTTTGTATGAATGTTCCACTTTCTCTATATTCTTGCCAGCATTTGTTATTGCCTGTATTTTTCATAAAGGTCATTTCAACTGGAGTGAGATGATATCTCATTGTGGTCTTGAGTTTCATTTCTCTGATGATTAGTGATGTTGAGTATGTTTTAAATAAAGCTGTTGGTCATGCACATGTCTTTATTCAAGAAATGTCTGTTTAGATTTTTGTTCTTTATTTATTTTGAGTTAATGTATTGCTCTGTCACTCAGGCAGGAGTGCAGTAGCATGACAATGATGCACTGCATTCTCTAACTCCAAGGCACAAATGATTATCCCACTTCTGCCTCCCAAGTGACTGGGACTACAGGCACATGCCACCATGTTGGGCGAATTATTTATTTTTATAGAGAAGGAATCACACTGTGTTGCTAGTGCTGGTCTCAAACTCCTGATCTTAAGTGATGATCTGGTCTTGGCCTTGCAACATGTTGGGATTAAAGCTTGTGCCAGGGTGCCTGACCTTTTGCTCATTTTTAAATTGCATTATGTATTTATTTTGCAAATGAGCTATTTGGGTTTCTTTTATATTTTGGTTATTAATCCGCAGTAAATGAATAGTTTGGGAATATATTCTGCCATTCAGTGAACCATGTCTTCATTTTGTTGACTTCTTCCTTTGCTGTGTACAACTTTTTATCTTGATGTAATCCTGTTTGTTTATTTTTGCTTTGGTTGCCTGTACTTTTGAGGTCTTATTCACTATATCTTCCTTAGACCAATATCCTGGAGCATTTCCTCAATGTTTCATCTAGTATTTTTATAGTAATAAATTTAGATTTAAGCCTTTAATTCATTTTAATATGATTATTGCATATCCTGACAGATATAGGGGTCTGTTTTAATAATTCAGCATATGTTTATACAGTTTTCCCAGTACAATTTATTGAAGAGACTGTCCTTTGCCCAATGTATGTTCTTAATACTTTTGTCAAAAACGAGTTGGTTATGAATGTATGAATTTATTTTAGGTTTTTCTAATGTATTCCATTAGTCAGTGTGTCTATTTTTATGCCAGTATGATGCTGTTTTGGTTACTATAGCGATTTTAGAATTTTTTTAACTTTTCTGTCAAGAATGTTATTGGCAATTTGATTGGGATTTCATTGACTTTATAGCTTGCTTTGGATAATGGATATTTTATCAATTCAATTTTTTTTTTTTTTTTTTTTTTGAGACAGAGTCTTGCTCCGTTGCAAGGTGCCAGGCTGGTGTGCAGTGGTGTGATCTCGGCTCACTGCAACCTCCGCCTCCTGGGTTCAAGCAATTCTCCTGCCTCAGCCTCCCGAGTAGCTGGGACAACAGCCGCGCTCCACCATGCCCAGCTAATTTTTGTATTTTTAGTAGAGATGGAGTTTCACCATGTTGGCCAGAATGGTCTGGATCTCTTGACATAGTGATCCACCCACCTTGGGCTCCCAAAGTGCTGGGATTACAGGTGTGAGCCAATTCAATTTTTTAAAATCTATGAGCATGTAATAGCTTCCCATTTTTTTTTTTGTCAAGT
>PVKP010004073.1:0-13817 GCA_004027715.1 Plecturocebus donacophilus
TTTTTTTTTTTTTTTTTTTTTTGAGACAGAGTTTCACTCTGGTTGCCCATGCTGCAGTGAAGTGCTGCAATCTCAGCTCACTGCAACCTCCGCCTCTCAGGTTCAAGCAATTCTCCTGCCTCAGCCTCCCAAGTAGCTGGGATTACATGTGCTCGTCATCACGCCCAGCTGATTTATTTGTACTTTTAGTAGAGACAGGTTTTCACCATATTGGCCACGCTGGTCTCAAACTCCCGAACTCAAGTGATCCACCCACCTCAGCCTCCCAAAGTGCTGGGATTACAGTCGTCAGCCACAGTGCCCAGCCCCATGGATACATTTAAAAAAAAATTTTTTTTTTTGACACAGGATTTCACTATGTTGGCCAAGCTGGTCTTGAACTCCTGACCTCCTGATCCACCCACCTTGGCCTCCCTAAGTGCTGGGATTACAGGTGTGTGCCACTACACCCGGCAAATTTCTTCTTTTCCTTTTTTTGGGGGGAGACAGAGTTTCACTCTATTGCCAGGCTGGAGTACAATGGCATAATCTCAGCTCACTGCAACCTCTGCCTCCCAGATTCAAGAGATTCTCCTGACTCAGCCTCTCAAGTAGCTGGGATTACAGGCACAGGCCACCACCCCCAGCTAATTTTGGTATTTTTAATAGAGACAGGGTTTCATCATGTTGGTTTGACCAGGATGGTCTGAATCTCTTGACCTTGTGATCCCGCCTTGGCCTCCCAAAGTGCTGGGGTTACAATCCTGAGCCGCCATGCCTGGCCACATGGATAAATTTCTATGCTATTTTAGTTATTTACTACATACATGTTTTTTCTATTTCCTAAAATTTTTTTTCAGATTAATATGCTATGTGCATTATGTCTTGGTCAGGAAGTGATAAGGTCTTGGCCCTCATGCTAACAGGGTGCACAACTCTTGAAAGGTTGGAAAATCTATATCTGTTCTCTGCTGAATGATGTCAGCAGGAGCTGTATGACCTTGAGATTTTATTTCAGTGGTGGTGTTCTTATATAAATGCTCAGTCGGCAATCACCCCTGATCCTTAGAAGGCACTTCACAGTTTACAAAGCTGAGAGGCTCTTCACTTTTCGTGGTCTCATCCATCCTTGACCACAGTGTCATGGGGTAACTGGGGCAGGCAGGAACTTGTCCAAGGTCACACAGTTAGAAAATGCACAAGCGGGGCTTCAACCCACCTCTCCTGCTCTGCTCCTGTCACGTGGCTTGAAGGAGCAATTTTCTTTTTTTTCTTTTTTTTCTTTTTTTTTTTGAGACGGAGTCTCGCTGTGTCACCCAGGCTGAAGTGCAGTGATGTGATCTCAGCTCACTGAATGTCCGCCTCCCAGGTTCAAGCAATTTTCCTGCCTCAGTCTCTCAAGCAAATGGGATTACAGGCACCTACCACCACACCTGGCTAATTTTTGTATTTTTTAGTAGAGATGGGATTTTGCCATGTTGGCCAGGCTGGTCTTGAACTCCTGACCTCAGGTGATCTGCCCGCCTCAGCCTTCCAAAGTGCTGGGATTACAGGCGTGAGCCACCTCGCCCGGCTGTCATTTTTGTTGGTTCATTCTCATAGCCGAATGTCCAAGCTGTGGAGAGTGTCAGGGACTGGCTGTTGGACCCAATTCTTTCCCATCACCCACAGTCCTAGGTGACCTCAGCCCATATTCGTCATGGCTTTAAATTCGGTCTAGATGCTGATGCCTCCCACATTTATACTTCCAGCCCAAACTTCCCCTGCACTCCATCATCCTACTGCCTCTGTGACATCTCCACTTGGATGACTAATAGCTCACCCCAGCATTCATTCTCCCCCAACCTGCTCCTCCCATTGCTGTCCCGATCTCAACCTTCACCAACTCCAGGCTCCCAGCAGCTCAGGTCAGAAAATCTTGAAGTCCCAGCACTTTGGGAGGCCAAGCTGGGGGGGATCACTTGAGCCTAGGAGCTCAATACCAGCCTGGAAAACATAGCAAGACCCTGTCTCTACAAAAAAATTAAAATCTTAGCTGTGCATAGTGATGTGTGCTTGTGGTCCTAGCTACTCAGGAGACTGAGATGGGAGGATCACTTGAACTCAGGTAGAGGCTGCAGTGAGCTAAGATGGCACCACTGCACTCCAGCCTGGGTGATAGAGTAAGACAGTGTCTCAAGAAACAAAACAAGGCTGGGCGCGGTGGCTCACGCCTGTAATCCCAACACTTTGAGAAGCCAAGGTGGGCAGATCACTTGAGGTCAGGAGTTTGAGACCAGCCTGATCAGTCTGGTGAAACTCCTTTAAAAATACAAAAATCAGCTGGGCATGATGGTGCGCACCTGTAATCGCAGCTATTCAGGAGACTGAGGCAGGGGAATCACTGGGAACTGGGAAGTGGAGGTTGGAGTGAGCTGAGATCCCGCCATTGCACTCCAGCCTGGGTGACAGAGTGAGACCTGGGAACTGGGAAGTGGAGGTTGCAGTGAGCTGAGATCGCGCCATTGCACTCCAGCCTGGGTGACAGAGTGAGACCTTATCTCAAAAAAAAAAAAACAAAAAAAGATCTTGAAGTCATCCATCCTCCTCTTCCTCCTTCCCACGCTCCACAAACCCTGCCCGCTGGATTTCCCAAGTAGATCCAGAATCCTACCCTTCTGTCCTCCTTCACCCTGGTCTGAGCCACCTGTATCTCAGGCCTGCAACATTCCAAGCATCCCCACTGGTCTCCCGACATCTGCCATGGCCCTTTTCAGGTGATTCGCATCCCCATGACCAGAGTGATCTTTCTGGAACTTGTCAGTCTGTGTCTCTTCTCTGCAGAAAGTCTCCAGTGATTTCTTTCTTTTTTTTTTTGAGACAGGGTTTCACCATGTTGGCTAGGCTGGTCTTGATCTCTTGACCTCGTGATCTGCCAGCCTTGGCCTCCCAAAGTGCTGGTATTACAGGCGTGAGCCACCATGCCCAGACCAGTGATTTCTTATTTAGAGTAAAAACTGAACTCCTTAAAATGGCCTGCCACACATTCCTGTTTTCTTAGTACCCTCTAACCTTCCCCCACTGTGGCCTCCCCGAGAGTGAAATATCCCAGCTGCGATCACCTTGCTATTCCAACACCTGGTCCCTGCAGGGCACTCGGAGGCCAGAGCTTCCTCTTCCCTCTCCCGTCGGGCTTCTCACCCTCACTGCTGTGGACGTTTGTGACTGGGCCATTCCTTGTTATGGCTGTCCTGTGCATTGCAGGATGGTCACAGCATCCCTGGGCTCTGCCCACTGGGTGCCAGGAGCAACTCCCCAATATTTCCAGACAAATGGCCCCTGGAGGGAAAAACCACTCTCGCTGGGAACCCCTGTTGAACCTGTACTGCTGTCCCCCAGAAATCCCCACACCTCCTCCTTCATCCCATTCAGGCTCAGCTGCCACCTCCTTGGCGAGGCCTCTGTCTACACTGATGACCACTGCGGCCCACCCCAACCCCCCTTCTCCCTTGCTGCTATATTTTTTCCATAGCACTCATCACCATTTAACACACTACCTATTATATTGTTCTTAGTGTTTCTTATTCATTTATTGTTCTCATATATTATCTATTTATTATTTATTAATTACCTGTCTCTTCTTACTAGAATGTAAGCTTCAAAAAGCCAAGACTTGGCAGGGCACGGTGGCTCACTACTGACTGTAATCCCAGCACTTTGGGAGGCCAAGGCGGAAGGATAGCCTGAGGTCAGAAGTTCGAGATCAGCCTGGACAACATGATGAAACCACGTCTCTACTAAAATACAAAAAATTAGCCGGGCATGGTGGTGCATGCCTGTAGTCACAGTTACTCAGGAGGCTGAGGCACAATAATTGCTTGAACCTGGGAGATGGAGGTTGTAGTAAGCTGGGATCACACCACTGCACTCCAGCCTTGGTGACAAAGTGAGACTTTGTCTCAAAAAAAAAGGTAGGGACTAGCATAATAGGCACTCAACAAATCGTTCCTTCAGGAATGAATAAATGCCAGCTCTTGTAATGGATGCATGAACATATGAACATGAGGCCTCGGCCTCAAGAGACCTGCCTTCCATCCTGGGTGCAGGGAGTAAGCAGGCAAATAAATGTGTGCAGTGGCAGGTGGCTATCAGAGCAATAAAGAAAAATAAAGCAAGTGTGTCCATTTCCCAGGACTGCCGCCATAAAGCAGCACAACTGGGTGGTGTAAAACTATAGATAGAAGTATAGGCCAGACGCGGCGGCTCACACCTGTAATCCCAGCACTTTGGGAGGCCAAGGTGGGTGGATCACCTGAGGTTAGGAGTTCAAGATCAGCCTGACCAGCATGGAGAAACCCATCTCTACTAAAAAAACCACAAAATTACCCGGGTGTGGTGGTGCATGCCTGTAATCCTAGCTACTCGGGAAGCTGAGGCAGAAGAATTGCTTGAACCTGGGAGGTGGAAGTTGTGGTGAGCCAAGATCATGCCATTGCACTCTAGCCTGGCCACAATAGCAAGACTAAAAAAAAAAAAAAAAATTAGAAGTATATTGTCTCATAGTTCTGGAGGCTACAAGTCTCAAATTGAATTGTGGGCAGGGGCACGCTTCCTCTGAAACCTGTAGAGGACAGTCCCTCCTTGCCTCTTCCTATTAGCTTCAGGTGGTTGCTGGCAATTTCTGGCCTACCGTGGCTTGTAGATACATTGTTCCCGTTCTCTGTCTTCCCATCGTCTTCCTTCTGTGTCTGTCTCTGTGTCCAGATTTCTTTCTCTTTTTTTTTGAGCTAGTCTTGCTCTTTCGCCCAGGCTGGAGTGCAGTGGTGTGATCTCAGCTCACTGCAACCTCTGCCTCACAGGTTCAAGCGATTCTCTGCCTCAGCCTCCTGAGTAGCTGGGATTACAGGTACACACCACCATAGCCTGGGTAATTTTTGTATTCTTAGTAGAGATGGGGTTTCACCATATTGGTCAGGCTGTTCTAAAACTCTTAGCCTCGGGTATTCTGCCCACCTCAGCCTCCCAAAGTATTAGGATTGTAGGCATGAGCCACCACACCCGGTCATTTCTTCTTCTTCTTCTTTTTTTTTTATTTTTTTGACAGAGTCTCACTCTGTCGCCAGGCTGGAGTGCTGTGGCACGATCTTGGCTCACTGCAACCTCCGCCTCCCAGGCTCAAGTGATTCTCCTGCCTCAGCCTCCCAAGTAGCTGGGACTACAGGCATGTGCCACCACTCCTAGCTAATTTTTGTATTTTTTTTTAGTAGAGATGGGGTTTCACCATGTTGGCCAGGTTGACCTCGATCTCCTGACCTTGTGATCCACCCACCTTGGCCTCTCAAAGTCCTGGGATTACAGGAGTGAGCCACTGCGCCTGGCTTTTTTTTTTTTTTTTTTTTTTTTTTTTTTTTTTTTTTTAGTAGAGATGGGGTTTCACCATGTGGGTCAGGCTGGTCTCAAACTCTTGACGTCATGATCTGCCCACCAGCCTCTCAAAGTGCTGGGATTACAGACGTGAGCCACTGCATCTGTCCCCTCCTTTTTTTTGTACTTTTAGTAGAGATGGGGTTTCTCCGTGTTGGCCAGGCTGGTCTTGAACGCTTTTCTTTTTCTTTTTTTTTAATGTTGGTCTTGAACTCAGGCAATCCACCCACCTTGGCCTCCCAAAGTGCTGGGACTACAGGAGTGTGAGCCACTGTGCCTGGCTTTTTTTCTTTTTTCTTTTTTTTTGAGACAGAGTTTCACTCTGTCACCTAGGCTAAAGTTCAGTGGTGTGATCTCGACTCACTGCAACCCCCGCCTCCTGGGTTCAAGCAATTCTCCTGCTTCAGTCTCCCGAGTAGCTAGGATTACAGGTACCCACCACCATGCCTGGCTAATTTTTGTGTTTTTATTGGAGACAGGTTTTGCCATGTTCACCAGGCTGGTCTTGAACTCCTGACTTCAAGTGACCCGCCTGCCTTGGCCTCCCAAGGTGCTAGGATTACAGGCATGAGCTACCACCCTCAGCCGCTCTGCAATTATTTCTGGATCACCTACTCAGGGCTGGAGCACTATGCAGGGCTCCGGGAGTCCATCGGTGAAGCCACAGTTAATCTGCCCTTGTGTGGATTATAGTTTCCTGCACATTCACATCTGACAGACTCAAAAAGAGCTTTAGCAGCAGAATCCCAAAGAGTAGGACTTTTCTTCTTGGCCCTTCCACCAAATAACAGTCCTCAGTTTGCCCCGTCTGTGAAAAGGGTTCAGCCATCCATGCTGTGTACCTCACGAGGACTTGCAGGAGGCCTCTAGGTGACCGTAGAGTAGAAGGACCGCTGTGTGAAGTTGCTTTTTTTGGAGAGGGTATTATGTGCTAAGAACTCGGTAGGTCATTTACTTTCCCTTTTTTTCTCAGATGGAGTTTTGCTCTGTCACCCAGGCTGGAGTGCAGTGACATGATCATAGCTTACTGCAGCCTTAACTCCTGGTCTCAAGCAATCCTCTTGCCTCAGCCTCCTGAGTAGCTGGGACTACAGGTGTGCACCACCACACCCAGTTTATTTTTAAAATTTGTTGAGGCTGGGCACGGTGGCTTATATCTGTAATCCTAGCACTTTGGGAGGCTGAGGAGGGTGGATCATGAGGTCAAGAAATCGAGACCAGCCTGGCTAACATGGTGAAACCCTGTCTCTACTAAAAATACAAAAATTAGCTGGATGTGGTGGCGGGCGCCTGTAGTCCTAGCTACTCGGGAGGTTAAGGCAGGAGAATTGCTTGAACCCAGGAGGCAGAGGTTGCAGTGAGCCAAGACTGCACCATTGCACTCCAGCCTGGTGACAGAGGGAGACTGTCTGAAAAAAGAAATTTTTTTTTGTAGAGAAGAGGTCGGGCTGAGTTGCTGATCTCAAACTCCTGGCCTCAAGGATCCTCCCGAGTCAGCCTCCCAAAGCGCTGGGATTATGGGCTTCAGCCACTGTACTTGAATTTTTTTGGGGGTGTCCTCACCCCACCCTATGTAGCTGGTGTTGGTTTTTCCTTTACCCAGATGTCAGAGGGGTCAGTTTATCTTCCCAGGAGGCTCAAGACCCTGAGCAGCAGAAAGGTAACTGTGAAAGGACATTGCTGGGGAGAGTTTGATGGGACCACAGAGGTAGAGGTGACAGATTGATACAGGATGTACTTATACTAAAAAAAATTCCGTGTTTATCTGAAATTCACATTTAACCGGGCACCCTGGGTTTGTATTTGCTAGACCTGGCCACCCTGCTGAGGTCCTGACGTCAGGCTGGTGGAGGCCTGGGCTGCAGCGGGCACAAGAAGCATTGGAGTGAGTCACTGTTCCCGAGGCTGCTGAGCTGAAGGGCTGGGGCCGGGCCCTTCGGGTAAGATGGCAGTGAGCAGGGGCAAGGGTGGGATGGATTCCTAGAATCTGGGCGATTCTGCAGCTGGAAGCCGCCCGCCCTCAGGGTAATCCACCGCTTCTGCTTTCAGCTTCGGGCCTTTGGCCTTCAGTTCCCCAGGGAATTCGTCCGCTCCTCTCTCTTTGTTTGAGCTGCTTGCTGTGAATACCAAGTAGTCAGCTCTCAGGCTAACCCGGCTTCTGCACTGCAGCTCTCTGGGCCAAGCTCCCAGTTTTGCTTTACATAGGAAACACTGTAGCTTCCTTTTGTAACCCAATTATCCCCATCGAGGTTCAGTTTTCCTGCACCCTCATTAAAAGCCGATTTTCTTAATTATTTAACTTGAAAACTGGGGGCCGGGTGTGCTGGTAATCTCAGCACTTTGGGAGGCTCACGCTGGTGGATCACCTGAGGTCAGGAGTTCCAGCGAGACCAGCCTGACCAACATGGTGAAACCCTGTCTCTACTAAAAATAAAAAGTTAGCCAGTGTGGTGGCGCCTGCCTGTAGTCCTGGCTACTCGGGAGGCTGAGGCAGGAGAATCACTTGAATCCGAAAGGTGGAGGTTGCAGTGAGTCTAGGTAGCACCACTGCAACTCCAGCCTGGGCAGCAGAGTGAGACTTCATCTCCAAAAAAAAAAAGCCAAAAAAACAGGATTTGGGCTTCTCTGCCTCTGATTCATTCATCTATTCTCCTGTCCAATATTAACCAAAATTATTTTTAAGCACCACTATGTGCCAGAGCGATACAAAATTGAACAGAACAGACAGTAAGTAAGAAATTGATCATAGGAACTTATATCTACCCCCGTGTGATGGCTCACACCTGTAATTCCAGCACTTTGAGAGTTCAAGGCAGGTGGATTGCTTGAGCCCAGGGCTTCAAGACCAGCCTGGACAAGTGGTGAAACCCTGTCTCTACAAAAAATACAAAAATTAGCTGGGTATGGTGATGCACGCCTGTAGTCCCAGCTACTCAGGAAGCTGAGGTGAGAGAATCGCTTGAACCCGGGAGGTGGAAGTTGCAGTGAGCCAAGACTGAGCCACTGCACTCCAGCCTAGGCGACAGAGCAAGACTCTGTTTCAAAAATAAATAAATAAATAAAAATTACACCCAGTCATTAAACATGTATAAAGTATTAAATTATGATTGCCATGAGCATTATGAGGACACCATAAAACTGGAGGATGTGATTTTTTGGGGAAATGAGTCTGGGAAGGCTGTCCTGAAGAAATGAATTTTGTGTTGGGTTTTGAAGGATGAGTAGGAGTTACCTGATAGCAACAATAGCAATAGCTAACTGGCTGCCAGATGCTGTGCGAAGTGAGCACTTTTTACTACGTGAATTAACTTAATCCTGACAACACCCTAGGAGGTGCTATTATCCCCACCTTAGAGGCCCAGAGAGGTTAAGTTACCTACGTGCCATGACACAGTGAGTGAAAGGCTGAGCCAAGATTTGAACCCAGGCTACCTCGCTCAGTCTTCAAAGCTGGCTGGAGCTCAGACCCAGAGCAAAAGCTTGGAGAAGGGAATCCTACAGGCCCCCTAGGGCTCCGTTAAGAATTTGAGACTTTGGCCTGAGAACAATAGGAAACGTTTGAAGGGTTTTAGAGGTGGAGGTTGGGGGATGGGGATGTGATCTGGTCCAAATTGAAATTTCAAAAGATCCTTCAGCTGCTGAGGGTGGGGGATGGGAGAGAGTCGGGGTGAGGAGGCTGTTCCCTTCCAGCCCAGATAGCAGATAATGGTGGCTCTGGAGCAGAGCACCTCTTCAGAATGGAGCTACGCCACCGCAGTCGGCAGTGGAAAGCACTCAGAAGGTGAAGCCACAGGGCTTGGGATGGAAGCTGGGGAACGGGCAGCCAAGGGTGAGCTCCAGATCTGGGGCTTGCGGGACCAGGTTGATGGGAAACACTGGGAGGCTTGGGGGGGCGCTCAGGACACGAGATGAGCTGTGATTGAATCGCCCTCTCTGGAATTCGTGTTTGTGTTTGGTCTATTTTTGCTGCTGTTGTTGTTGGTAAATTGGTTCCCGATCGCCTCTAAGTGTTGGTTCCCTTTCTCCATAGTTTTAGCTTCTTGAAATTTTAGAGGCCAAGTGGGCTTAGATTTCGTTTTTCTTATGGATGTTTTCCTTTTTTCAGATGTGTAAATTACTTGATCTCTCTGCACCTCAGGTTTCTCACCTGTAAAATGAGGGTGATCCTCGTACCTGCCTCATAGGGTTGTTGGAGGGATTCAATTAATTAATGCGTAAAGTGTGTTTAGAACAGTACCTGGCACATGGCATTTCAGTAAGTACGAGCCACTCTTCCAAGGTAAAGATGAGGAGGAGGAGATGTTGTCATGACAACCAGGAGGGCGATGGAGGCAGTGGTGGCAGCAGGAGGAGGCTAAAGCCCATAGAAGTCACTCCAGGAACTTAGCAAGGCCACATTAAGCCTTTGTACCCAGTAACAAGCAAATTGTTTTAAGCATTTGTACCGCATCCCCAGGAACTGATGTTCACTCAAATCAAGACTCCCCTGTGCAGGACCTACTCTAGGTTCTGGAGATGAACCAGTGCTTATAAACAACAAGATTGCTGCTCTGAAAAGCAAATACAACACATAATTTTTTTCTTTTTGAGATGAAGTCTCACTCTGTCGCCCAGGCTGGAGTGCAGTGGCATGATCTTGGCTCACTGCAACCTCCTTCTACCTCCTGCCTTCAAGTGTTTCTCCTGCCTTCCTGCTTGAGCCTCCTGAGTAGCTGGGGTTACAGGCACCCGCCACCATCCAGCTAATTTTTTGTATTTTTAGTAGAGATGGGGTTTCAGAAGTTCGAGACCAGATTGGTCTCGAACTTCTGACTTAGGTGATTCATCCACCTTGGCCTCCCAAAATGCTGGGATTACAGGTGTGAGCTACTGTGCCCGGCCAAAATACATTTTTAAAAAAATGTAATTGATTAATTAATTAATTAATTAATTTTTTTATACAGAGTCTTGTGCCCAGGCTGGAGTGCAATGGCATGACCTCGGCTCACTGCAACCTCCGCCTCCTGGGTTCAAGCAATTCTCCTGCCTCAGCCTCCTAAGTGGCTGGGATTACAAGCACCCACCACCATAACCTGCTAATTTTTTGTATTTTTAGTAGAGATGGGATTTCACCATGTTGGCCAAGCTGGTCTTGAACTCCTGACGTCTGGTAATCTGCCCACCTCAGCCTCCCAAAGTACTGGGATTACAGGCATGAGCCACCACATTCGGCTTATTTTATTTTATTGTATTTTAATTATTCTTTTTTCTTTTTTGAGAGGGAGTCTCGCTCTGTCCCCCAGGCAGGAGTGCAGTGGTGTGATGTTGGCTCACTGCAACCTCCACCTTCTGGGTTCAAGTGATTTTCCCACCTTCCTGCCTCAGAAAGCAATTCTCCTGTCTCCGCCTCCCAAATAGCTGGGATTACAGGTGCATACCACCATACCTGGGTACTTTTTGTATTTTTGGTAGAGATGGGGTTTCACCATGGTTGGGCAGGCTGGTCTCAAACTCCTGACCTCAAGTGATCCACCCACCTGAGCCTCCCAAAATGCTGGGATTACAGGTGTGAGCCCCTGCACCTGTCCCCAAAATACATAATTTTAGAATGTACTCATTAAAGAAATGAAACCACTATGTGACATGAAGTGATCGAAGAGGTTCTCAGTTGGGCGCGGTGGCTCACACCTGTAATCCCAGCACTTTGGGAGGCCGAGGCCAGCGGATCACGATTTCAAGAGATCGAGACCATCCTGGCCATGGTGAAACCCTGTCTCTACTAAAAATGCAAAAACTAGTCGGGCATGGTGGCACGCGCCTGTGGTCCCAGCTACTCGGGAGGCTGAAGCGGAAGAATCGCTTGAACCCAGGAGGCAGAGGTTGCAGTGAGCTGAGATGGCGCCACTGCACTCCAGCTTGGTGACAGAGCAAGACTCTGTCCCAAAAAAAAAAAGAGGTTCTCCTGGAAGAGGTGACATTTGGTCTTGAATCTGAAGCAGGAGCTAGTAGAAAGAAGGGTTTTTTTTAGACTGAGTCTTGTTCTGTTGCCCAGGCTGGAGTGCAGTGGTATGATCTTGGTTCACCACAACCTTCACTGCCCCCTACCCCCACCAGGTTCAAGCAATTCTCCTGCCTTGCTGCCTCAGCCTCCCAAATAGCTGTGACTACAGGTGCCCACCACCACGTTCAGCTATTTTTTGTTTGTTTGTTTTTTAGACGGAGTCTTGCTCTGTTGCCCAGGCTGGAGTGCAGTGGTGTGATCTCAGCCACTGCAACCTCTGACTTCCGAGTTCAAGGGATTCTCCTGCCTCAGCCTCCCAGTTAGCTGTGAGTACAGGTGCCTGCCACCATGCCCGGCTCATTTTTGTATTTTTAGTAGAGATGGGGTTTCTTTTTTTTTTTTTTTTAAGACAGGGTTTCACCATGTTGGTCAGGCTGGTCTTGAACTCCTGACCTCAGGTGATTCGCCCGTCCTGGCCTCCAAAGTGCTCTGATTACAGGCGTGAGCCACCACACCTGGCCCTGAGATGGGGTTTCAACATGTTGGCCAGGCTGGTCTAGAACTCCTGACCTGGTGATCCGCCTGTCTCAGCCTCCCAAAGTGCTGGGATTACAGGCGTGAGCCACTGTGCTGGTTGGAAAGGTTCTTAAGGAGTGGGAACGAGTTTGGCAGGTGACCTCAAAGAAGGTCTGGGTAGCTAGAGTGCAGTAAACAGTTGAAAGGTAGTATTTGACTTTGACTTTTTTTTTGAGATCAAGTCTTGTTCTGTCACCCAGGCTGGAGTGCAGTTGTGTGATGTCTGCTCACTGCAACCTCTGCCTTCTGGGTTCAAGCGATTCTCCTGCCCTAGCCTCTTGGGTAGCTGGGATTACAGGTGTGCACCACCACAATGGGCTAAGTTTTGTATTTTTAGTGGAGGTGGGGTTTCAACATGTTGGCCAGGCTGGTCTTGAACCCCGGACCTCAAGTGATCTGCCCACCTTCACCTCCCAAAGTGCTAGGATTACAGGCTTGAGCTACCACACTCAGTTTAGTATGTGGCTTTTTAAATTCATATACAAATGGTAACTTTGTATGGTTTGATTAATAGATTGCAAGAAGATGCAGAACTCCAATTAGGGTCACGGTTGGTTGATCTACTGGAAATTTTTATTTTTTTTTGAGACAATGTCTCGCTCTGTCACCGAGTCTGGATGGAATACAGTGGCACAATTGACTCACTGCAACCTCTACCTCCCAGGTTCAAATGATTCTCCTGCCTCGGCCTCCTGAGTAGCTGGGATTACAGACATGCGCCACCACACTCAGCTAATTTTTGTACTTGTAGTAGAGATGGGGTTTCACCATGTTGGTCAGGCTGGTCTTGAACTCCTGACCTCGTGATCCACCCACCTCATCCTCCCAAAGTGCTGGGATTACAGGCGTGAGTCACTGCACCCAGCCTTGGAGATCTTATACAGAAACTAGTTTATGTCAGCCTAGACAAGAGGACAAGACCCTGTCTCTACGAAAAATTTAAAAACTAGCTGGGCAAGGCGGCCCGCACCTGCAGTCTCAGTCTCAGCTACTTGGGAGCTTGGAGTTTGAGTGTGCTGTGAACTACGGTAGGGCCATTGCTTTCTAGCCTTGGTGCCAAAGTGAGGCCTTAGCTCCTCCAAAAAAAAAAAATCCCCTCAAAAACCCAGAAACTACTTTACGTAAAATGTAGATGACATTTGTCCAGGCACAGTGGCTCATGCCTGTAATCTCAGCACTTTGGGAGGCCGAGGCAGGCGGACCACAAAGTCACGAGATCGAGGCCATCTTGGCTAACACAGTGATAACCCATCTCTACTGGGCATGGTGGCATGTGCCTGTAATCCCAGCTACTCAGGAGGCTGAGGCAGGAGGAACTGCTTGAACCTGGGAGGTGGAGGTTGCAGTGAGCCAAGATCACACCACTGCACTCAGCCTGGGGGTTACAGAGAGACTCCGTCTCAAAAAAAGATAGATGGCATTCATTGTACAAATATTTATTGAGCAAGTATTATGCCTCAGGCACTGTGCAGGCCTGGAATCAACAGAATATAAAAGCCTATGCACATAGATAGAAATTAAGTAAACAAAGAAATTAGATATTTATATATATATATATATACACATACATATACACACATACATACATATATACACACATACATATATGCACACACATATATACACACACATACATATATATATGTATATGTGTGTGTGTGTATATATGTATGTATGTGTATATATATAGTGCTAAGTCCTCAGAAGGAAATAACAGGGTGATATCTCAGAATATGTAAGGAAGTTAGTGTCCGATGGCTGTTTGGCGAAGGCCTCCGGGAAGCGGTGAAATTTTCAGTCGGACCTGAGTCATGAGAAGGGGCCACCACAGGAATGAAAGCGTTCCAACCGGAGGGGACTGCAGAAGAGCCTGAGGGGC